>RCUC01122110.1:0-11312 GCA_003697995.1 Taxidea taxus jeffersonii | reverse complement strand
TCCCTAGACTGCCTGCCCTCTGGCCCTAGGCAAAGAATGCTGCAGAGTTCAATTTGCTTCCTGATGGAAATGGACTTGAGGTCTTCATGAAATATAGAAATAAGCACACACCTGATGCGTGCAACATACCTTTTCCAGTCATTCTCTACTCTGCCTGGGCTTTGCTCAGCCCATCCAGATTGAGGCAGCTTTTAAAATGACACCTGCCAGACCTGAGATCCCAGCGATGCCATAGGTGCCCTAAAGCCCCACTGGCAGGGTGGGCTCCCAGGTGCTGGAAATGATTCTCTAGCTAAACAATGATCTAACTCTCCTGCCTCCTCTCCCCCATTGCGTAGCCTGGGTGCAAGGATGGTCTCCTTCACTCCAGATTCTCTCCTTCACTCTAGATTCTCTCACTCTGAGAACTGGAGCAACTCTGACTCTCCAAGAGATGCTAAAAACTCACACAAGACATCAGCCATAGCTGACCATGGGAGAAGACTCTCCCCATTTGGGTGACAAGAGTAGGGACCAGCCTTCTCTTTCAGGGGAAGGGTCCTTTCTGGGCAATCTGGGAAAGTAGCTTTTGGACCTACTGGGATGCTGGACTACTTCCAGATTCCAGTGGCCCTTCCGCTGGTGCTGGATTGAGTTTTCAGGCCTTTCCTGTATCTCTCAGTACATGCAATGTACCCAAACTCTGGAGGCTACCCTTCACCCCTTCTCATCCCATCCTCTTTGGACTAGAATCCTTAAAGACCAAGGCTGAACTTGAGCTTCTCCCATGCCCCCAGACATGCAATTCCAAGGATCATAGCCATCTCTCTACTGTCCTCGAAGACTCCCTCCTGCTGTCTCAGATGGTTGCCCTTGGCTGTGCAGGACCCACTCAGTGCCTCTGTCCCACTACACAAGCCCCCGCTGAACCCCATCTGTTCGCTGCTAGGGCTGTCACACATGCCAATCAGGAAGGGGTGTCAAACCTCAGGCATCTCCTTCTTTATGCCAAACTGTTCCTTAACACTTGCACTTGGAAGCCTTTGCATCATTGGGGTGGGGGGTAGGGCAAGCCAGGAGTGAGGATGTGCAGATCAAGGGGAAGGGTTCAGGGCCGGGAGAGAGAATGGGCCAAATGAACTCTCAGGGTGGGTCTGTAGAGCAACCACACTGCAGGGAAATGCACCAGGAAGGGAAGAAGGTCAAGTGGATGGTGGGAGCAGCCTCAGAAGGGCTGCACCTGGAACTGGAGCAGGTGCGTGTGGGTAGGGCAGGGAACACAGAAGAGATGTGGTAGGGGCCTGAGCAGGGTTATCTGTCATCTGGGTGTCAGGGAGTTTGTTCAAGGAAGCAGTGGTGCTAGGACGCGAGGAGTGAGGTTGGGCCCAGCAGTCACAGCTCAGCTCCTTCATTCCAAGAGGGGCCTTCTCTTCCTGTCCTCTTTAGAAACCCTGTAAAATACCGAAACACAGTGTTGCTGCCAACTCCCTTGGCCTGAGCTTTTGCTTTCAAAGGTATTAGTGGGAGATACCTCTGCAGGCCTGTAGGATGGCCTTTTTCTCCCGCATCAAGGACCACACCATGGGTCTGGTGGGAATGCCCTGAAACGCCCAGAGGTGATCCTGCCTCCTGTCTGCACAGAGCTCAGACACTCTGCTGCTTCCCGCAGGCAGTGTTTGGCTCCAGAACTCCCAGGAGAGGAATGAAGACTTCCGGGCCTGTTCACTGCCTCCCACCATGTCCACTTTTTGTCGCCCCAGCCTTTTTTGCACTCCTGAAGCTTCATTTGTTATTCATTCGCTCAACAAATGTGGTTCATACTTTCTAACGATGCAGTGGGGCCAAAGCAATGAACAAGTCAGACAAGGTCCCTGTCCTTATGGAGCTTACTGACTCATTTGGAGCAGACAAGTCATCCCCCAAAAGCATAAAGGGCAAGGACTCTGGTGAGAGAGCATGGGGGCTCCGGGAGCACCTGGCTGGGGCCTCTTTGTTTCCTAGGGCTGCTGTAACAAATTACCACAATTTTGGACAGAACAGCAGCAATGCAGTCTTTCATTGTTCTGGAGGCCAGAAGTTCAAAATCAGGCTGTTGGCCGGGCTGCATTCCCTGGAAAGGCTCTAGGAGAGGCTCCTTTTGTTTTCTTAGTGTCTGGTGGTGGCTGGCCATTCCTGGTGTTCCCCGGATCCCAGCTGCCCCCTCCCTCTGTCACCACATGGCCTCCTCCTTCTGCATCTATGTCCACATTTCCCTCTTCTTAGAAGGACATCACGCATCGGGTTAGGGTCCATCCCACTCTAGTGTAACCTCATCTTAACTTGACTATATCTACAAAGACTCGTTCCAAATAAGGTCACATTCAAGGATATTGGGGATTTTAGGATTTGAACATACTGTAGGGGACACAATTCAACTCATGACAGGACCCTTAGTATGGACTTGGAACATCAGGGCAGGCTTCCTGGAGGAAGTGAAATTCATCTTTGAAAGCAAGTAGGACTTAGCTAGGTAAAGAAGGAGGAAAGACAAACCTGTGTGAAATCCAGGTTTGGAGCCCTAAAGCTGGGGGCATGCCATTTGGCTGGGGAAGTTGGAGTGACCTGGATGGACATCGACAGGGGCTGTCTGATGCAGGGGCCTATGTCACATTTAAAGGGTTTGGATCCTGTCCTCAGGTAATGGGAAGTCACTGAAAAGTTACGCAAGAGACTGACATGGTCATATTTACATTAAAGAGTCATCACTCTTGGGGCTGCATGGGGAATTGATGGGAAAGGGGCAGCCTGGGGGTGGGGACAATGGGCAGGGAGAAAGTCCAAGGTAACGAAGACATTGACTTGGACTATGGCCAGGACACAGGAAATAGAGAGACACGGATAGTGTGGGGAGGTATTTACAACAAGACTGTATGATGCAAGGCATGTGGGGGAATGAAAGAGAAAGCCAACCAAGGATTTCAGGCAGTCCTCTAGCCCAGGAGATTTCCAGAGACGCTAGATCATACTTCCCAGGGGAGCAGATGCCAAGAAGGAGGGGGACCTCCACATAAAGAATGCACATAGATGTCTCAGGCTTTGATGTAAAACACACACAGCATTTACAGTGTGGAGCAAAATGCCCAGAGGGCAAGGGTCCTGCCTGCCTTCAAAGAAAACTGTAGTCAGGTTTCTACCAACATGGGGAAAGCATAAATTGTGATCTTATTTGGAGGAAGAAAGCTCCAAAGGGGAATGGTCCAGTGCAGGGTACTGCCTTTAAGACAGGGGCAGGGCAGGGACTCTGAATGGGCAGGTAAGGAATAGTAAGAAGGGGCTCTGGGCCTTCATTCCACCTGACCTTTCTTTGGTCTCTTGAGGTCACAACATCCTTCCATCTCCAATGCTCTCCTCCACCCCATTTTCTGGATTGATGATGATTTTTATGATCCCCACCAATGGCCTGACCTGGCTGTTCCTGGATTGCAGCGTGTAGTCTGTACAGCCCCTGGGAAGCTGTCAGCAGACCTCCCAACCTTGTCTCAAGAACGCACTGCTGTCCCACTGGTGGCCCTAGCAGCTGCTGATCCAGCACCTCTCCCAACAGAAAACTGACCAAGAAACATGGAAATGAAGCTTCATTTTCCATTCTGAGAATTAGAGAAAAATTCTGCTGTTTATGAAGCCAAGCACTGTGCTGAGCCCTTTGCAAGCATCATCTCATTCAATCTCCAGATCCAAGTATTGTTATTTCCATTTTACAGATGAAGAGATGGAGGTTTGGAGAGTGAATTGACCTTCTAACAGCCACATGACTTGTCCAAGTTCACAGAATTAGTTTGAGGCAAAGTCAAGACTGAAACCCAGAACTGTCTGTTTCTGAAGCCTGGGCCCCCCACCTCTCCATTCCCTGCCTCCCTGCACCTGACTGTGGCCCCTCCCCCAGGGATCTTTGTGGCCCCTTGTCCCCCCATAGTCCCCCCATCCCAGGTAGGATGGTCCCACCCCAAAACTGCCTCCCTGTAGACTCACTTGAGATGAAAAACAAACAAACAACAGATCTCAGATATGGAATTATGTTTATTACATTCATTACCATAAGAAGTCTGTGTCAGGCCTTCTCTTGTTTTATGGGCTTTTTTCCACTTTGTCCTCAGTCCTCATGCCCATCCCTTCTCCTCCCCTTGGTATTCACTCCTGTGTGTTTTGATATATGGCCTAACAGACTCATGGATCCTTGTTAAAATATAACGTTGCTTTGTGGTGTGTATGTGTTTTTAATTTACACTAATGGTATTGTGCCATAAATCTTCTTCTGTTTCTTACTTTTTTTTCACTCTGCATGCGTTCTAAAGATCTATTCCTATTGCTCTTTATATAGCTAGCTCCCTGCTTCAGGTACATCCACCCCCTTTCTCTTGTCCATCCTGCCATGCTTCAGCTGACCAGAAGCAGTGCCAGGATTCTCATTCTGGTACACGTGTCTCATGGATCTGGTCAGGAGCGTCTCAGGCTCTAAACCCAGGAGAGGATTGGTGGGTTATAGACTTTACACAACTTAGTTTTGGTAAATATTTCCATAACACTTTCCAGAATGTCTCTTCTAATTTATGTGGTCACTAACAAGGATTCTAGCTCCCTATCTTTTCTTTAACCCTTGGTTTCATTCGCCTTTCTAAATGTGTAACTCTCTTGAGATTGCGGTCACTAATAAGGGTTCCAGCTCTCTAACTTTTCCTTAGTCCTTGGTTTCATACACCTTTCTAAATGTGTATCTCTCTTGAGACTGGCTGGCAACCAAGGGAGGGGATCATAAGACCACAGAACTCAGCCAGTTGCCTGCCTCAGGATGGGCTGCTGGCCTCTAGAAGTGTCCATGCACTGGCCTGCCACTGCCTGCCCTGTGGCATCTGTGAATGTCCTGACTTACCTTGCCCTGTTTAACCAGAGTCACCATCAGCATGGGTGGAACTTGGAACTGGGTGTGCAGTCTGGTGTTCTTGTGTCTGGGGATATGCCCACCATATTGGTCCTCCTCCTGGCCCTCACTAAGTTGGCTGCCAATGTAACTAGACTCTTTCCTCATTTCTAGTGCCAGTCCTTCAAGGCCAGACTTAGTGCTGCCTCAGTTTCCCTAGTCCTCTTGATCTTAGCTACTTATTCCCCCCAACACCAACACCACCAACCTACCTAGGGAGCAATCCCAGCACACTCTTCTCCCTATGACAGGTGATGATTTGCATAAGTAACAGAATGACCTGCTAAGGAACTTGTTTTTAGCTTTTATCTGCTGTGGCAGACATTTCCCTGGGAGAGACTCAGAGAAAGGAATAGTCCTCCTTTACCTCCACTCCCCGCCCTGGGAAGCATAGAACACTCCGTTGTGTTTCTCAGATTATGTTTTTTCCTGATTGGCCATCAAGTTCCACTGACGAGTGGAGAAGTGGGTAAGTCCTCTGTGTCTCAGATTTCACAACAGACATGGCCTGAGGCTGAGAGACTTTCTAGGGCTGATGGTAGATTCTTTTTTTTTTTTTTTTAAAGATTTTATTTGTTTATTTGTCAGAGAGAGCGGGAGCGAGCATAGGCAGACAGAGTGGCAGGCAGAGGCAGAGGGAGAAGCAGGCTCCCTGCTGAGCAAGGAGCCCAATGTGGGACTTGATCCCAGGATGCTGGGATCATGACCTGAGCCGAAGGCAGCCGCTTTACCAACTGAGCCACCCAGGTGTCCCCTGATGGTAGATTCTTGAGAGCAAGCTCAGGAGTCTACGTGGGAATCATGTGGAAGAGGAAGAGAAACCAAAGAAGCTGACCTTTAGAGAAAGAATAGATGAAGCAGAAGAGCAGGGAGAAGCACAGACCAAAGACCATCAGGAATCTGAAAGCAGAAACAGAAATGAGAAGGGTCCTACTTAACTCCTATATTGGTTAACATTTGCACCCAGACACTGTGTAACAATCACAAAGTCTCAGTGTCATGGGCCAAGTATTCCTGTAACCTATAGCTCTTTTGGTCAGCTGGGATGGGCAGATCTAGGCTGGGCTTGGTTGGTACTGGCTCAGCTTCCCATGTCCCTCATTTTCCCCCTGGGACTAAGGGGCTGGCCCAAGCATGTTTTTCTCATGACTGTGGCAAAGCACAAGATAGCAAATCCAATCATGCACATGCTTGGGGAAGCTTTGGGCACACAGTGCTTGTCCTGATTTCATTGGCCAAAGCAAGTCACATGGCAAAGGGCATGGCAATAAGGGTAAGGTAAAGATTTGGGATCATCAGAGCACTCTTCCCTGCAAACTTCCAGTTCCTGCAAGAGCTACTTGTACTCCCTCTAGTTTAGTTCACGAGCAGGGCTTTTCTCCCTGATAGCCAAACAACTCCCAGTCGAAGTGGGGTATCAGGTTATAGCTTAGGTGACCAGTTTGGCTTCTCTTTGCATCTTTCTTATGCATCTTTCTTACAGGGAGAAATGATCAAGAAAGCAGGGCTGTCTCTGACAACTTGCCCAAGTCCCTGCTCTACCAGAGGAGCCTGGTAGACTCCACACCTCCTGGCAGGGCTGCTTTTGGCAAGATTGTCTGCAGAGGTGGGGTATGGGGGGCACAGGGGCAGGGCTCCCAGGCAAGGTGGTTCTCAGCATCAGGTGGAGTGTCAGACAGGGAGGTCTCTCTGGGCCAGTGCGAGAGCTTCCAAAAGCATGTTTGTCTCAAGGAAGGAAGAGGGCCTGGTGTGAAAGTAGACCCAGGGGTCAGAATCCATCTGATCAGGCTGCAAGTCAGCTTAAGGCCCAAGACTGAGAGAGAGCTGGGCTAAGAACCAGGCACCATGCCTGTGATAGAGGGCAGTCCCACCAAAGGATAAAGCAGTGAGAAAGGCTCTGGCTCCATGCTTCCATGAGTGCCTGAAGCTTTGCCTGTCCAGGCTTAAGAAATGGGACAGTTGATGATTCCCAAACCCAGGAAAATTCCTTCCAAACAGAGCTCCTGCTGGTCCCGGGCTATGGGATGAAGCCTTCAAATGTGTGTGTGTGTGTGTGTGTGTGTGTGTGTAGTTTTATTATTGTACTTCAATGGGCCTAGCACATGTAGGTACAACAGAAGCAATAACCAGAAGCCTGGAAATTTAGACAAGAGCTTTCTCTCCCTTCCTCCACCTTCTAGGAGGATGGGAGCAGTCTGGGCTGCCCCAGCTGTCTGCTAATGCTGCTTCAGAGTTATTGGTGGTCCCAGGGGCCTTATCCCTCACTTACAACAACTGCTCAGGAGCCAGATCCTTGGGACGTTTATAGGTGATGAGGATGTATGACCCAGAACAAGTTTGACTCCCTGACCCCCCATTGAACTGGCAACAGAAGAAGTGAAATCAATTCTGGTAACCTGAGCAGCAGGAGAAAGCTGGCAAGAATAACGGGAAACTGTCAAGGTCATTTTCTCACCCGCACAACAGGGAAGAGGAGAAAGAATGAACCAATAAAAACACAATGATTGTGTATTGATGTCCACTACGTGACAGGTCTTGCACTGAGTAACGGGATATGGAAGCACATGAGGGGTGGTCCCTGAACTTGTCCTGGTCTAGTTGACATTGAAAGGGGCACACACAAACACATAAATAAAACACACCAGTGGGGGGAGAAAAGGCAGAGTGCTGTTTGAGCCTAGATGAGACAAGAGCAGTCAGCAATCACAGAGCATGTACTTGTCAGCATAAGCTAGGTTATGCTGCAGTAACAAACAACCCCCATATGTTGGTGGTTTCAAGCAAAGGTCTCTTCTCCATGGTGGGTTGGTGGGGCTTTTTGCTACCCATAATCGTGTCTACTCTGGGAACCAGGTTATCAGCAGTCATTATCTGGAATGTTGCTACTTGCCATGTAACAAGGAGAGATGGTTCCTAGAAAGTATTACATGGCAAGCAGGTGCTAAGGCCCAAAAGGGACACATGTCATTCTGCTCAAGATCTGCTGTCCAGAATTTGTCACAGGGCCTCAAAGACAAGAAGCCTGGAAATTCAATCCTACTGTGTTCTGGCACGTAGGAAAAATGACATAGCTGATGAACAGTACTCACGATTGCCACGGAATGTTGGAACTACTTCACAGAGAAGGAGACACTTGAGATAAGGCTTAGAGAAGTAGACAATGAGGCAGAGACGAGGGAAGGGTGTTCCAGGCTCCTAGGCTTCATGGAGATGTAAAACTGTGAGGTGTGCTCCAGGAACCCTGGGGACACAGTGAAACTGGAGCCTGGGGTGGTGGGTGGTGGAGGGAGATGAGGGTGAGGGGGCCTTGGTATGAAGCTTCCTGTGAGTCTTGCTTGGGGATTAGGCATTTATCCTCCAGCAATGTGCAGGCAGCAGGCATCGTTCGGCAGCCCAGGGCTGGGATGCTTAAAAGGGAAATACCCGGGAGGATTTGGGGAGAACTATATTGGGCACTGAGCTTCCCAGGCAGGGGCCTGCAGTCAGCTGGCCTCAGCCTTCATTGTCTTTGTTTCCCTGGATAATGCTTTTTATAACTCTGTAATATCCAGCACTCACTTTTATTATAAGATTTTTAAAACCTGCTGTTTGGACTGGGGTGCAGTTAGACTGTCTGAGCTGGGATCCTCAGGGTGAATGGAATTGAGGTTTTTGTTGTACTTGGGAGACAACACATATGAGTGATAGCACGGATGCCAAGAGCTTGGGTGGGAGCTCCTGGCTTACCAGAGGTTGTTCCCAGCTAGGGCTCTACGTCACAAGTCACCACAAGACGAGAGGGAGCAGTACGAGCCTGCGGTCAGATTCCTGAGGACGAACATCTCTAGAGAGGATATACAGCTGCATTTTCAAGTTGCCACCTCCCATTTCTCTAAATAATTCCCCTGTCACCATCAAGGCAGGAGCTGGATGGGAAGGAACTTTGAAAGAACTTCGATGCAGGAAGGGCTGAGCCTAAAATAAATTTGTTGAGTGCTTAGACACACGTTTGAGGCTTGTGCTGAGAGGAAAGTGCATTCACAGATGGCACCCTTGTGGGGAAGCCCTTATCACCTTCCCTGTCCTCTGCTTGCCCAGAGAGAAGATCTCCTTCAGGATCCCAGAGATGAGTAAGATTGGAGAAAACTCTCAGTTTCTCTCTTTCTTGCATCATCGTGCTCCCTCGTAACTGTGTCCTTTCTGGCATGACATGTGTGAAGCTGCCACCCACAGGTAGAATTTCTCCTTCCTCTGGGAAGCCCCAGCTGCTCTGAAGCCCCTTCAACTGATTAAGTCAGGCTCACCCAGGTTCATTGGGCTGATCTCTCTTACGTCTAGTCAACTGATTATGACTTGAGTCATGTCCACAAATAATTACCTTCTCAGCAATACCTCCACTACCGTTTGGTTGAAGAACTGGGGATTTCAATCCTAGCCAAACTGACACATAAAACTGATTATCGCAAAGGGCTTTGTCTATACTTCTTATACCAGAGACTCTGATATTTCAGAACATTCATGAGAGAGGTCTGCACAGACCTTTGGCTTTGCTTGTCAGTGGCCACAAGTTCCAGAATGGGATTTTCATTCAGTGCTGCCTGAGTAAGGAGGAACCTGGCTGCAGGATCATGAACGGTGAGTTAGGAGTCTACCCAGAGGTCCGAAAGAAGGATCTACATCACCTCCAGGCAGAAGCTCTGAAGAACCGAGGGCCCACCTTGCTTCAGGTGTAACACGGGGATCCTGATACATACTTCAGAGGGTGTTTCTGAGGATTCAATAAGCCGGCAGTGACTTGTAAGTGGTCTTGTGCCGCAGGGATGTACCAGCTTCATGTTCATACAGATGAAAAAATAATTCCCAAGTACCAGGCTCTGGTTCTCAATGTCTTTCCCCGTCAGACTGGTGGTCCTCATCGATCATCAGTTATCTGTAGCTGTATTCTACTCTAGATTCTAACAACATAATAACAAAGCTTAGCTTTAAAAAGCACGGACCAGTATTCTAGAAAGTTATGTGAAGCTATTTCAAGAAGTGTGGTAGAAATGACATTTATGTGACTCGTTTTGTACATAATCTGGGAAAACGCCCACTTATCTTCTCATGTCTAACTGAAATGTCACCTCCTTGGTGAGGGTTGTCCTCATCTCCCCAGGCCTGGTTCTGGGCTTCATCCGAGGATGACCACTGATGATGGGTGTCCAAACACGGGCTCGACTCCTCACTGCCTGCCTCGGCTGCCTCTACCTCCAGCTCACCTCCAGTCTTCACGCGCATCCAACACCCATGTTCCCATGTGCCAGTGTATTTCGAATCCCACTCCTTTTGATGAGGGGGTCTGGAAACCTATTCCCACCATGCCTGATGTCTGTCGCCCCTGAGGAATGGAGCCCTGGTACGCAGGGTAATGTGTGGCTGGTCTACCATATTTTAGGCACTGAGCTGAATGCTTCATGTGGGGGTTTATTTCTGTTGTTCTTTCACACAATACTAACAGCAACTGACATTTATATACTAATATACACACTTCTGTATTTCAGGTAACTTTCTTAAAACTTGTCACATATTAATTTATGTAACCCTCATAATAAATCTACAGATGGGTACTATTATCATTCCATTGAATAGGTGGTAAAATTGAGCTTAAATTTCTTGCCCAAAGTGAGCGACAGTCAGGCTCATCTAACAAATCTGGTGTCCTTAAGCATTACCTTGTATTACCTCCATTGAAACAGTTTAGAAATTCCTATTTCTATATCAATCTCTGCCACTCCCCCCCCACATGCACATGTGTGCACGCACACACACACACACACACACACACACATACAGACACACACCACACACACACACATACACATGCCACTCTAGCCCCTAAGATATTGCTGTTAGTTTGGAGTTTGTGGCTCCTCCTGCTCTCCTGGGTTAGCTGCACCTCCCACCCCACATCAGCCCTCCAGCAGCCACAACACCCCAGCTATTCTTCACATGCCCACGACATTGGCCCAGGCTTCTATTCTCCCTTTCACTTTACCATACTGTCTTTATTTGATCGTGTCTCTGTCTCTTCACTGACCTGTGAACTCATTTAGGGAAGAGGCTGCATCTCCACATTTCTCTCCTCAGATCCTGACTCAGAGGAAGGAACAACAGAGTGAGTCAATTGGCAGCAACCCCTTCTTTGGTACAGGGTGGGAAAAAAACTGATGGAAAAGGTGAAGGGGACCAGAGCGGGATGGAGGTGCCCATAGCTGCTGGCTGGGTAGGGCTGGAGAGCAGAGTCCACCACCCCACTGGGAGCTGGAGGCACTTGGGGGCCCAAATAACTCACCCTAGGACCCCAGCTCTGCCAGTCAGAGGCACGATGAGACGTGGCTGACAGCACTTCCACTTTTGCTCA
>RCUC01122106.1:0-10950 GCA_003697995.1 Taxidea taxus jeffersonii | reverse complement strand
GGTGTAGAGCCCCGTGTGGGGCTTGATCTCACAGCCCTGAGATCATGGCTGGAGGGAAAATCAGGAGTTATATGCTTAACTAGCTGAGCCACGCGGAGCACCCAGCATCATTTAAAAATAGCATGACACATATATCTCACACTAGAGATGGCTTTGTCCTAATGTTTAAAGTCCATCTCCTCTATCCCTCATTACCTTATGTTGCCTTGATGGTGAGATATAAACATTAAATCCATTTAAGAGAAAATGTCTCTTTGGCTCTCTCTTGGTGCACCATTCAGGGAGAGAATAATTTTACGGCATTTGGCTTTGTTCATAGTAACTATTTCAACTTAGTACATATTTGCTGACTTTAACTGGGAGTCCTGTATTCTGTTTGGTACCCCTAACTGATAACCTATTCTATGCCTGTTACTACATTATAATACTTGTCTGTGCTCTTTAACAAACAGGGAAAAAAAAAAGGTTGAACAGGGACCATTACAATAAAACCTAAGACAATTGTAAGCTTTTGAAGCAAGAGACTAGTGGCTCTGTGCCCTGTTGTAATCTCAGTCTAGCACCCTGCAACCATGAGTATTTGTCAAATGAACTAAAACATGGTAACTATTGAGGACACTCTTTCCTATGTATGCCTCTGCTTTGCTTTGGATCAAGTCAAAAGTTTCTTTTTGTAAAAGTCCAGATAGTAAATATTTTAGGCTTTGTGGATCACATGGCCTATGTTGCAGTTGTTCAACTTTCCCAGCAAGAGAGCAGCCAGAGATGATACGCAACTAAGTGAGTGTGACTGTGTTGCAGTAAAACTTCATTTACAAAAACACGTGATTGGCTTGATTTGGCCTGTGGGTCCATGGTTGCTGACATTTGTTGCTGTAGACCCAAGTCCCCTCCCCATGTGTGAATGTGATGCTTATCTATCTCTACTGCTTCTGGGCTAGTGGTAGTGGGGATAAGAGAGCTGTGATGATGATCACAGAGCTTGTCCCTCCATACCTCCCTACCCACCACCAGTCCCAGGAGAAAATGCATATCTTTTCTTTTAATGCACATACTTGTGAACAGTTTCAGGAAGCCTGAAGTGTTGTTTAAGTATCTCAAAATAACCAATAGCAAATAGGGTCAGTAATGAGTATTTTTCCGTTTTTATTTTTGTTGCTAATTAAAACAAAATTTGAAACAGTGATGATAGGATACATCTCTCTATGAGAGTACTTCCTCTGGTCCCTTGCTTCCAGAAAGAATAGTCCCACAGGGGAATGGATCAAGGACTCTCACCTGCTGGTCTCTCTAGGGTTCAGATAGTGAGTTGCTCTTTTCTGAACATCACCCAGGGACCCTGGGATTCCAAGTAAGAGATGTCTACACACCAAAAACTGGAACCTTAAGAGATGTCTGAAATCAGAAAGAGATGAGTAATGAGTCTGTAGGTTCTGATTAGAATTTAAGTCTAAGGGAAACCAAAGGAAGTTTCTCTCTCAATCATTGGCACAGACCATGGGAGAGAAGTCATTGCCCAGCCTCAATCTTAAGAGTAATGGGAAAGGGATTCCCAGTGGTGGTGGAAGGAAAAGCCTGGATGTGCGGAAGTGCTGGTTGCTGGTGAGAGCTGAAAGAGCCAGCCTAGTGTGTCTGCTATCAGAGATTCATTGGTGCAACCTGTCTGACAAGAAAAGGGAGTTTGTGTGATTACAGTTGCTCAACTATCTTGTGCAGATGCAAATAAAACACAAAGGCAGAGGCAGAAGGAAAGGAAAGAAAAGGTTTTTCTTAGTGGAAAGGATTTATGTAGTATCTCTAGCCACTCTTTTTTTTTTTTCCTTTTTCTTTTTTCTTTTTTAAGCAATAATTTTTCATCACTCCCTTTAACTCTTAACCAGTTCAGGCATAGAGTGTTTTCTTGTTTTATAAATATCTCTTTCCCTTCACTCTGGGATGGGATCGATCTGATTTTCAGAATATCAATACAAATGCTGTATCTATCCATCTATCATCTATTTTCATCCCTGTTTTTATTCATGTACTCTTCTCTCCAGGAACCCCACCTATTTATTCCTTCCCCAACTGCTCTTTGTCCTTAATGGATTAGGTTAGCTCAGATACCAGTTTCTCCACCACAGACTCTTTCAAGACTCTGGAAATCTCCCCAGGCCTATGTTTGCTCTCTGTGTATGTCTGTCCCTGCATTCATGGAATTAGATGTTAGTTATCTATTTGTGTAAGTTCTTTTTGTTGATTCATCTTTGTCACCCTCCCCAAGCATCGTGCCTTCTATATGGTTAGCCCTCTGTAGAATGAATACATTTGGAAACTAAGGCCCATTGAGGTTAAATGTGACCAACGCTAGGGAGGTAGGAAGTGGCAGATGGAGGATTCTGGCCTGAATGCTTTCCAGTTCCCCAAACCACTGCCTTTTCAGATTAACCTACTTTAAGAGTTCAGGAATGCCTGGCCATCTGTGCCAGACAATTCAGTAAGAACAATATTCAGCCCTTTCTACTGAGTTTTTCATCTTTTTCCCTATTTTCACTCTCTCAGCCAAGGTAGCCATCTGGTTCCTTAAAGAAAATCCCCAGGCTGAGGTGAGGGAACATATTCCTGGGTGTTTCCTAGACCCTTCTGGCTTTTTTGCATGGCCTCTCTCATGGGGATGGCTCCTCTCCTTGTTACTGCCCTGACTACTCCACCTCCAAAAGCTAATTCCTCTCACTTGATCTCCCTATCCACAAATCCACCCAAACTAGAGATGTGCTGTTCAACGCTCTTTCTTTCCTATTACACAGCTCTATTCATATAAGTTTATTGCTGATACTGTCTTGAGGGTTGACTGATATTAACATAGAGATTTGAGTCTCTTCCCACATCAGGAGAAGCCACACAAATAGTCTGTGTTTGTTTGTGACTTGCTGGTTTTCCTAGCATTTGGGAGGAGAATAGAATCATGGTTCATTTTATACACACACACACCCCTGGTGCCACTCACCCTCAAGGACAGCTTCACAGAGCTAGAGTTACTTGAGAAAGAAGCAGGCTGACATGGGTAATAACAGATACACACTAGACCAGCACTGTCCAGTAGTACTTTCTGCAATGATGGAAGTGTTCTTTATTTGTGGTGCCCAGTACAATAGTCACTAGCCCCTTGTGGCGGTAGAGACCTTGAAATGTGTTTCATGTGACTGATGAGCTGCCATTTTTATGTTATTTAACTTATTAAAATTAATTTAAATTTTAATAGCCACACATAGTGGCTCCTACATTGAACAAAGCAGATTTAGAACATCTGCTCCCATTGTTATTTCAATATAGGGGTCTTTACCACTCTGGCTATTTGATGTTTGAATGATAATAGGCAGAAGACATAAACTTAATTTTGTTTTACCAGAATATCTCTCCGTAAGTCTTCTATTTGAGAATAATCTTGTCAATAATTCTTGGGTTCCCTGAAATCTTGATAAGCTTTATAAGAGAGGACAAGGACTTAGTTGGTGAAAAAAGAAAAGGAATTCTAAGTATAATCTATATATTCCAAATACTTTTCACAAACCTTCAAAAGTTGGATGTATGAGGGGAGAGAGTTTATGTGAAACTCTTACATGGAAACTCATTAGAGGTTTAGAAGAAGATAGATCAGGGACAGAGTTCTGCATACTGGTGCCAACAGAGCACATGACCTTGGGAAAGTCACTTAACCTCTCCAAATTTCTGATTCATCTGTACATTAGGAATGATAGCAACACCTACTAAAACTATCTCATAGGGTTTTGGGGACTAAAAGAGATAAGACAGAAGCAAACACTTTGTAAGACACCATATAGGTGATAGTTGCTGTTGAGATTTCAATTAATGTAATCTGTAATGCTTCCAAAATAATTCAGTGTGAGCATCAACAGCAAGGGGCAGGAACCACTCTGTCTACACCTTTTATTGTGAAGTAATTCTGAAAAAGGAAGATATAAACTACTAAGTATGGGAGGGTTTGCTTTTGTATTAATTCACAGAAATTTATGTGTGTGTTGGTAGACTGTACAGTTATACAAAGCAATCTTGTTTTGAAAATGAAATCTTAATGTATATGCTTCTCTTTATTGACTAAGGCTTTTCAGATTCAAGATTTCCCTCTGTTTTCATAATGATAAGATATCTCAGAAAAACCCCTATAAGCTTTTTCTCATAGTTAACTCAGTATCCTGTTTTATAATCTCTTGTCCTTTGGCCAAAGCTTCCAGGACAAGTGGCATCTCCAATCTGGGGAAGTTAAAGACTTGGGAAAATGGAGAAAATCACCACATTTAGTCAGGATGTCTTACCCACAGTAAGCATTATTGTTTTCACTTATGGATGTGGTAATAATTTCAGATGCTTAACTAGTGGTATTGTTTTTTCTCTGCCACCATAATAAATGTGTCTGTTAAGTCATCCCCAAATGATAACAAATTATTCCAAAGGGTAGGGGGATATACACTATCCCCTTTTATTTTCTATACTTTGAGAATGTCTAAGTGAATTTTGTTTCATTCAACCTAAAGGATATTTTTAATAAAAAAGGATTTTTTTTAATGGTCACCTACTGAAGTTTTTTTAAAATTTAAATTTCCTGCTCTTAGCTATTACATTTAATTTATATTTACCAGTTTTTAGGTTGAATCCTAAGTACTCCTTTGATTGACAAATAAATGCAAGAGTTTTTAAAAAATCCATTTTGGTTTATATACTTAAATGCATATAAAATAATTGACATATGGCTTATTATGTTTGTAAGCATTTAATAATGAAAGGGCCATTTTGTTCTAATCAGTGAATCAGAGAATGCCTTGGCAATCCAGTCTCTGCCATTTTTAGATTATGTATTTCATACTTTAACATTTTAGCCAAGCCTGGAGTCTAGATATTTTATGAGTTTTTTTATAAATATATTTTTAAAATATTATCTCATTCTATACAATATAGCACACATACTTGTAACTGAAAGCCTTTCTTGGAAGTTCTTTGAAATGTAACACCATAGATGAATATTCTAACACAGGGTAATATCAGACGAAGCCATCTTTGTGTTATGTGAGTCATGAAGACAAGTTTTAAGTTTTAATATCTAAAATATGTGTCAGTTGATCTGAGTTCAAACATGCCTGTGAGATTCTGAGAGCACAAACTGAACATTATGCTTCCCTTTAACTTGAGAGGACATTTAGAAAAACTAGAAAAAAAAAAAAAGCCTAAAATAATAAAATTACCACGAGAGTAAGCTAAGCTGAATTCAAAGGAAAAAATAGTTGCTTTGATTATGTTTAGGCATTCCCACAATTATTCTTTGGAAGCAAATATAATGTTTCAGACAGGCAGCAGCTGCTGCTCCTTGATTTGGTACTGTGACAGCTCAGTCGGGGCCTTGTAGGTGCTGGGCACTGTCTATACTGAGAGTACCATCTTCAGACACCGTTTTGTGAGGTGAGTTACTATCCCTAGTTGATACATGGGAGAGCTGGAACTCAAAGAGGCTTGATTGAATCAGAAGACAAATCATCTTTAGTTTTAACAATCAGAGACATGGTTAGATTTTTCCCCAAGTGACATATGGAGCCTGCAAAATAAAGCAACAGTGTCAGGCTACCATTTAAAGGGCGCATGTGGGCACAAACTCTCTCACTTTCCTGCCTTGGCATGTCTTCCCTCCATTCCATCTTTCTTTGTTAAAATGCTACTCGTTCTCCAAGTCTCAGTCCAAAATGCTGCCTCCATCCTGATCTTCCAGGACCTGCCTCTCATTTTTCCTGTGTTCCTTAGTGTGCTGTTTATATTTCTGTCAGAACATTGGCAATAATACATTCATTAAAAGAACATTTATTGATAGGGCCACTTTGTATCTGGTACAGTAGTTAATTGTGGTAAGTCTACCTTTCCTTGACTTATTCATCTTTGTTTCTCTCATAGCACCTAGCAGAGAGACTTGCTCATAGACACTCAACAGAGATTTGAATATAATTCCATTCTAGCCACTCATTGAGGCACATCCAGCCTCACCAGTGATTTTCTTTTTAATAAAATAGATTGCAGACAGATAACACACTTAGGATACTGTCCTGTATATTGAAGAGTTGATAATGGGGATCTCCACAATTATGCCTCAGTGGCTTTCACAAACTACTTTGGCATGCTGTCCACATTCATTGTGGAGGTTTTCCCTTCTTTAAGAGTTTCCTTTCAATTCATCCAGGAGGGAAAACCTTTATTAAATACTGCCGTCTTTAACACCTGTACTTTCTGTGAGAGAAAGCTTTTCAGAGTTTTTGTGGGCTGTAATGGCTGAAGATGAAAAGAATGGAGTTGGAACACTAGAAATAGAAGCAATTAGGACTGGGATGAATCAAAATTATATAAAAATATGGAATCATGAAGGTTTCCTGGATCCTGAAGGCTTGGCTATAACCCAGAATTTTATGTATCTTATATATTACAACATGAAGTGAATTGATCATTTGGAACAGCAAGAGGGCCTTATGTGTGTTTGTGTGTGTGTGTGTGTATATATATATATATATATATATATATATATATATATATAGTATGAATATATATAACATACATTAGATTATACATATTTATTCAGACCAAAAGGCATAGTAAGGATTTATGAAAGTCATCCTTGAAGATCAAACACCAACCATGGCCCAGAGAAGGACATGTACCAATGATTAGAATTATATGCAAATGTCTGTATTGAATACATCACTTATTAAAGTAAATATTAAAATCCCATTACAGATGCGGGTACATAATGCTGCCATTTATGTTGTCTGAGGCTAATTTCTTGTCAAGAATTGCAAGGTGTGGAATTATGATGTTTTCTGAAATTTAGGCCGATATGAAATTATTCATGGCCGTTCTAATCAGGGTAGAACATCTCATTGAAAAGCAAAAGGTGAGTAAGATTGGCAACAGGTATTGAAACTATATTCCCAGCCTTAACATTATTAATACTTCTCATCTAAGAACATTCTTCTCTGTTGCTATTTGTATTTATTTGTATTTGTATTTATTAAGGATAGGCTGTAAATAATAATAATCTCTTACATTTGAATAGAGCTTATAAATTCTCCAAAATGTTTTTATCTAGATTTTTCTCAACAATATAAATATATTAATATGTATTTAGAGTGCTAATGGTGTTAGGAACCTTATATGTTGCCCAGGGTCATAATTCATGACAGGATAGAACCCAGTATTCCCATCTTTTACTTATTACTATATTTTCTATTACTCTGTACTTTATGCATATACATTAGAAAGCCAAGATTAATTTTTATTATTTAAAGATTTCCCTTTTCTTGTGAAGGTTAAATTTGGTTTTGATAGGAAATATGCTACCAAGTACTGCTTACCTAACTAGAAATTACATATGAAGCCTGTCTTTTTCTTGTAGTCATGCTGTAGACAGTAAAAGTTATCCTAAGCATCATTTTACCAGCCAGGAACTATTCCTCTGAAAATCTCTCCCTCTTGAAATCCCTGAGATTGCATAAAATGCAACCTTTGGACCCCAGTGGCACCCTGATAATAGCTGTCAGGTGGGGTTAAATTGTCTCCCAATTAATTTATCACCTTCTTAAGAAACAGAGGCTGTGTCTTTTTTGCATTAATTTCTTGTAACTCAGATATTATGCAAATGTGACAATATACGTATTTGTAGAAAATTTTGGGGGGAAAATTCTAGAAGCCAGCAGTCAAGTGAAAGCCCATTTTTGGACTGATAAGTGGCAAAATTTTGAGGATACAGTCCAGTTCAAGCAAGTTTTAAAAATAGCTTTTTTATGACCAGAGAAGAGTTAAAAGGAGCAAATTACCTTTGGCATTTCTAGTTCCTTCTGTATGCATACTCGGCTCCAGGAACATAACCCCATACATGTGTTCTTTGGAATTGAGTAAAATCAGGGTAATGTTTATTGAGTCCACCGGGGTAATGGGAATTAAAGTTAGGTAGAAATATTTGGAAAACTTTGAATTCCAACTCTCAAAGAAGTCTGAATACAGACCTTTTTATTGTAAAGGCCATGGGTTGCCCCTCCTTAGGGTCAATGAAATCAAAGATGGGAACAGGGGATGTTTAGTTCGAAAGCACAGACCTAGGTGGCATTTAGTGTATTTAAATGGTACTTTTGTGTTAGCATCTCCTTAGTGTGCCCCTGAATATCTCACACTCTGGGACAGGATGGGCCAAGTTACGTAAACATTAACAATATCAGATGATTAAAAAAATATTCAAATCCCCAACAATCTTATCAACAATACTGGCCAAGAATTCTGGTAGGGAGTGGCTCATTGGTATGCCTGGTTGTCAAGGAAGTACATGGATATCAGTCCTAGACACTGAGGGAATGACTTGTCTTATTTTCTTAAGGGCACATGATAGACCGATATTCCTTTTATGCCATGGATGCCCTCTGGGAGTCATCTAGAGTTTAACCTAGGAGAGGTTACCCCTTTGTGTCTCTTGCTTGTTTAGAGCTTGGGGTGTCAGTTATTTAAAGTTCTTAGTTTTGTAATGGATTTCTATTGACATTACTTCCCCATTTGCCTATTATTTGAGATGATAGCTCAAAAAAAAGTTAAGCCTTAAGTACAGTCTTGATGACTCAATGTTCCAAGTGTTAAGAATGTAATTTGAAAAAGAAAATGGGGGGGGGGTGGCATGCAATTAAGTTCAAAGAAACTTGACTTTCTACCAAGATGAGATTGCCACAAGATAAGTACAGAAATGCAAATATTGTCCTGATGAGTGAAAGGTTTTAATACAGGCATGGCCAGTTTGACTAAAGCCCTCATTCTAGAAATTTTCATAACGAAGTCTGTCTGTCATTATGTGAGTTCCAAAACATCTGCTCCATGGAACAATGGAGCAGTGCCTGAGGTCTCTGTTGTACCAGGATAAATTTCGGAACCATTAGAATGAAATAGTGTGGGAATCTTAGAATTTGGAGAGGCTCAATGAGACAAGGTCTTCTTCATGCAAATACCTTGCTAACCTCCATAAAAAATTTGTTGGGAATGAGTATAATGTTGAGGGCACTTCAAGGACTTAGTGTGTTTCTGAATAATTTCTCAGCTATTGGCCAAGATTTAAAACATCATAGTCCCTTTTCAGAAATTGAGATATTAAAACATTCATTCAAATATGTTCCTAAACAGAACACTCTTAATTAAGTTTTAAATATATTCTAGAAGCAGAATTTTTTTTTTAGAAGCAGGATTTAAATGTTTCTATAGTTTCTCCCTTTGAACAGATTCATGTAAGTTATGCTTTTCTAAAAAAAGTATAATTGCTCATTCTTAAGATTTAGAAAAGAATGGACTTTCAAAAATCTTCTGTAAAAGCATTAGATAAAATTACAAAACAGTCTCATCAGCTAATCTAACACTTAGCAGCAAACAGCAAGGCTTTAATTAAGCTCTTTTTGATTTGGTTTGTGTATGTGTGTGTGTGCGTGTGTAAATAGCAATGATCTTAGTTTTTGAAAAATATCTTTTCCCTTGATAAAGTTTTTTTTTTTAAATGGTTAAAGACAAGTGCCCAATGACTTTAGTGAGACTAACAGTGCATATAGTGAGAGGTTTGACACAGAGGAGATACAGGCTGTGAAAAAAAGAAAGGAATGGGTCTAGGGACATGGTGGATGGTGCTGTACTTGTCATTAGGAAAGAAGCTTATAGGACATACCATATATTTCATGTCAGGCTGGTCAGAACCATATTTTAAAATGGTGTCTCATTCATTGGGAATCATTTTACTTCTATACTTATGCTCAAATTAGGTTTGAGGCAAGAGAACTCTAAACAGCCAAATTATGTTGCAGACACAGATTCCATTATTCAGTGGCAACTCTTCATCAAGCTTTCTGTGGAAAGTCAGTCTTTATTACCGTACTGCCTGCTCAGTTGTTCAGTTCTAATTGAAAAACATGTTCAGTAAGGAGATTTCCTTTTTAAAAAACAGTGAGCAATGATCGTTTATGAATGCAGAGCTTCCTATTTGAGGGAAGTCATTTATTGATATCATGGTTGAACTTTTTTCTGGAAAGCACAATTTTGGGGTTTACTACTCTTAGGAAACATATCAAAGTATGTGTTTGAAAGGCTAAATGTCAAGATTCCTGCTTGGTCTGCCACAACTGTTTTTCACCTTCTGCAACATCACGGACAAGTATAAATGTTTCAGTGAATGAGATGTTCCATTTTGTAAAATAATGAGTTTCTAGCTTTCATGCTACAACACAATTCCAGGGTGAAGCCATTTCTTTTTAATAATAATGACTATAGGTGTAATTATTGTAATAGTTATGGGATGCATGCCACCATTAAACAAGTTATGTGTGTTCTTAAAGTCTATTTTCCCATCTGTACAATGAAGATAATAATGTTCTCCTAAATATTGTTATGAGGATTAAATGAGAATATGCATGTAATTACAGGTCCGTAGTAGGTGCTCAATAAACAGTAGTTATTCTTCTCAGTATGCCTTTACATTGCATAGGATATTTGTTACTTCAAGAAAGGTACAGATATGATCAAGTAGGACTCTTTCTTTCCCCAGGGAGTCAGGCCTTCAAAGAAATAAACAAAACCGCTCATGGAATGACTCTCCATTAGGATGGTAATAAATACAGCTCTGCTGTTCTTGGTGAAATAGCCCCGATGATTACCATGCTCTTATTTTTCTCTGTCAGAAGAAGTTAAGATTATAGCCCTGGGTCGGTTTGACTTAAACCCAGTTTCTGGTCATCTAAGCTCAGTGCTAACTTCCTTTTAAAAATTATAATTCTGCAAAAGAAGGGAACTTTTAATAAGCTGTTTTCATGTACTATTTTAAGTCATAAAATTATAGCAGTATTGACTATTATGCAATTTAATTAATGTTTTCTTCCTTTTTTTTTGTACTTATGCCTGGGAATAGTATTG
>RCUC01122105.1:0-13843 GCA_003697995.1 Taxidea taxus jeffersonii | reverse complement strand
TTTCCTCCAGGGCCCCTGGCCTCGCGTGCTTGCCCTTCTTGGATCCACATTTCACAATGACATGTAAGTCATTCTAAAACAAAAATCTGATCACTCTTTGCTGCTCAGAATTCTTCAACTGTGCTCCTAGCCTGCCTATTCACCACGGCGCATGGGGCCCTTGGCCATCAGGCTCCTGCCTAGCTCAGCAACCTCAGCTCCAACCCCTCCATCAAACTGTAGCCATGTGAAATGACAAAACTTGCAATTTCCCGAGCAGGTGGCACTCCTTCCCATTCGCCTCCTCTGTCCCATTTCAGTCACCACCATGTACACCGCTACTGTGGAATTCCATATGCCGCAGGATTTATCCGTCTGGCTTAGCTGCTTTAGATGGGGCAATCCTGTACCTCGAACCTAGAAGGGCATCTGGCACATGACAAGCTCTCAAAAACATCAGGCCCCTTCTGCCTTGCAGCTGGATGTGGTAGGGTCCTGGCAGGCTAATACTCCTGCTGACAACTACAAAAAGCCAGATAAATTACAAAAATAATTTCTTAAAACAAAAGTAGTTGTGGAAGCAACAGGGACTAGGTAGACAGATATTCTCGCCAGGGGGGGAATGTTCAGTGAGTCAATGGTTGATAGCTGTTTCTCTTTATTTTTTGTATCTTTTCATTTCACTTCATTTTATTTTATTGCCCTTGCTGCATTTGCCGACCCTTGACATGAGCTCAGGATTACAGTGTGGCCCAGGCCAAGGGCTGTCACTGAGGAAAGAGAAACCACAACGCTTTTAAAATGTTGTTATGTGGGGTGGAGGGGGACAAACCTGTGGTTTTTAGAGCTCTCAAAAGACACGGCTTCTGGGAAAAGGCTGCTGCCGGGGGACGGACAGCTGAGAAATGTCCAAACACATCAAAGAGATCAATCCCACAGATTCAAGCTCAGCAAACCCAGGCTGGCGGTACAAAGACAAAGACACATAGACAGATCACAGCCGAACTGTTATAAACTGAAACTAAAAAGCAAAATCTTAAAAGTAATGGAGCAGTAAGACTGACAGATACTTCTCCACAAGAATGATGAAATCTGGAAGATACTAGAAGTAGAGGGACATCTTTAAAGGGCTAAGAGGAAATAACTATGAGGCTTGCATTTTATACCCTATGAAGCCAGCTTCCAAAATGGAAGGTGAAATAAAGATGTTTTTGGACAAAAACTAAGTGAATTCATTGCTATCAGGTCTGCACTAAAGGAAAAAAATAAAAGAGAAAAATGAACCTAGACAGAAGCACAACTATGTAGGAGGCATTGAAGAACAATGGAATATACTGGTATAAAATAATGCTAATTATACAATATGATTATGTCTTTTGCAGTTTAAGAATAGATATAAAACCAAAGTGCAAGACAATAATGCACAAAGATGCATGGGAGGGGATGTAAAAGGAGTTACATGTATTAAAAGTCTAGTAGTTTGAGGAGGTGGTACAATAATCTGAAATTTGTAGGGTAAGCGCCAAAAGGACTGTAAAAGAATATATACTTAGTAAGTTCAGACAGCAGTAAAAATGGGACAATAGGGCGCCTGCGTGGCTCAGTGGGTTAAGCCTCTGCCTTCAGCTCAGGTCATGATCTCAGGGTCCTGGGATAGAGTCCCGCATTGGGCTCTCTGCTTGGCAGGGAGCCTGCTTCCTCCCCTCTCTCTGCCTGCCTCTCTGCCTACTTGTGATCTCTCTCTGTCAAATAAATAAATAATCTTAAAAAAAAAAATGGGACAATAAATATTTTTTAATTTATCCAAAAAAAGGTAAAAAATGAGAAAAAGAGAAGCAAAACCAGTGGGTCATATAGAAAACAAATAATAAAATGGTACACAGAGAGCTCCCTGAATCAATGATTACATTAATGCAGATTTTCTCAATGGTGGCACCTTTGACATTTTAGGTTTGGTAATTATTTGTCAGTGGTTGGCTGTCTTATCCATTGTAAGATATTTACTAACATCTTTGCCCTCTGTCCCCAGGTGCCAGTAGCATTCCTCCAAGTGCAACAACCAAGAATTTCTCCAGGCACTGTCAAATGCCCCATGGAAAGCAAAAATGGCCCTTGGATGAAAATCACTGGTATAGCCATCAAAATCCCAACAGGATTTTTGTAGAAAGTAACAAGATGACTCTAAAGTTGATATGGGAATGCAAAGTGCCTCAAATAGCAAAGACAGCCTTTTTTTTTTTTTTAAGATTTTATTTATTTGAGAGAGAAAGAGCACAAGTGGGGTGAGGGGCAAAGGGAGAAACAGGCTCCCCGCTGTTCAGGGAGCCTGATGTGGAGCTTGATCCTGGGACTCGGGGATCATGACCTGAGCTGAAGGCGGACGCTTAACTGACTGAGCCATTCAGGTGCTCCAGCAAAGACAATCTTGAAGAGAAATTAGATTGGTAAGTTGTGGTAGTGTAAGTTCTTTCACTATCTGATTTCAAGATTTACGGTACATGTACAGTAAGTAAAATCAGTGCGCTATTAGCATAAAGACCAACAAACTAATGGAACAGAATAGCCCCCTCAAATGCAAGAGATCCACATACCTCACAAAGGCAAAAGCTGAAATGACCTGGTGGAAAGAACAGTCTTTTTTAACAGAAGGTGCTGTGTCATTTGGTTATCCATAGGAAAAAATATATATGTCTTGATTCCATCTGACACTGGATTTAAATGTGAAATGTAAAGAAAATGTAAGAAAACAGAGAAGAGCATCTTTGTGATCTTGGGGTAGGCAAAGATTTCTTAAACGGGATACAGAAAAGGGCCAACCATTAAAAAGAAAAAAAAGAAAGAGAAAGAAAGAAAAGGATAAACTGGATTACATTAGAATTAAGAACTTCTGTTCCTCAAAAGACACCATTAAGACAGTGAAAGGACAACCCATAAAGGGAGGAAAGATGTTTGCTATATATCTGACAAAACACTCACATTGATAATATTTTTCATAAATCATTAAGAAGACAACCCAGAAAAAACATGGGAAAGGACTTGAGCAGACATATCAAAAAAAGAGGATATCCAATGGCTAATCAACATATGAAAAAAGACACTCCACATCATTAGTCAGGAAAATGCAATTCAAAACCTCAATAAAATGTCATTACACATCCACCAGAAGGACTAAGCTGAAAAAAGGGGAAAAAAAAAGTGGGTTAAAGCCTCTGCCTTCAGCTCAGGTCATGATCTCAGGGTCCCGGGATGGAGCCCTGCATCCAGCTCTCTGTTCGGCAGGGAGCCTGCTTCCCCCTCTCTCTCTCTGCCTACCTCTCTGCCTACTTGTGATCTCTGTCTGTCAAATAACTAAATAAAATCTTAAAAAAAAAAAAAAAAGACAAAGAAAATACTAGTTGTTAGCAAGGAAATGAAGCCACTAGAACTCTTATTCAGGGTTGGTAGGTGTGTAAACTGGTACAACTACTTTGGAAAACTCTTCGGCAGGATCTATTATTCTAAAAGTAAACACATGCATGCTCTATGACCTAGTAATTCTACTCTTCGATAAATACCCAACAGAAATACATACGTAAACATACCAAAAGGTGTGTTCAAGAATATACTATCCACAATTACCCCTGAATGCCCCCATCTCCAGGAGAATGGATAAATTGTGGTATAATCATCTCTCAATGGAGTATTATACAGATGAAGATTTACCGCAACTGGAGATCTTTAAAAGAACAGGTTATAGACTCAGAAATATATAAACCAGCTTTTTGCAGGGAAGAGAGTATACCAAATTGCTGCTTTGACATGACTATAAAAGGCAATCATATACCTTTATGGGATGGCCATGAAATCACACTTGTGTGACAATATGTCAATTACAAAAGAAATTGTTTAGAGATTTAGAGACTTAGGAGTCTCAGATTCTATTCCTATAAAATGCAGCCCTGATTACTGAAAGTGGTGCCGCAAAGTTTGATGTTTCTGTAACCGATGGTTCCAGGGGTGTTCTGGCCCACTGGGATGAGGCATTCAGAAAGTGGATTCTCTGGCTGAGTAGAGAAAACCACCCAGAGTTCAACTGTGGCAGACGGTGACTGAATAAACATACTCCTGAATAACCAGCTCTCGATTGCTGATGGCCAACTATATCTTTCCTAGCTCAGCACACCCAAGCTGTGGTCATGGAAAGCAGTCACTGAGAGGCAAGGGAAGAGATCCGCAATCTTAGTACGTGGGCAAGCCCACAGCCTCTCCCCGTGTTCCTCTTCCCTCTCTGCCTTGTCACTGGATGGGCTAGAGACCATCCCTGGGCCATGGCATATAGGTGGTGAAGACAAATGGGGTAATTGGCACAGGAAAAGATACTATACCTTACAGACACTTAAAAGAATAAGAAGGTAGATCACAAGGCACTTACTATATCATACAATCAAGAAGGGAAAAAGGAGAAAAAAGGAAAGAAGTACAAAAGACATTTGGAAAAAGAATGAACTTCAACAGGGAGGGGGACTCGTGTTGGGATTTGAGGATTACATGTTTAGAGCTGTGCAGGAAGGCTGCTCAAGGTAAAACAGCTATTACAAGCAAAGGCCAGGAAGAAGAAAATTCAAAGCACCGTGTAAATGTAGAGACAAGATAGAGATGCCATCACAGCAAGTGAGCCACACTTCATCCACGGCTGACATGCTCATCTCTGGGCCTTTGCACTTGCTGTTCTACCATTATTTCCTCGTGACTTGCTCTCTCATCACTTTTTGGGCTTGCTCAAACGTGAATTCTGAGTGAGCCTTCTCTGATCACTCCTGTTTAAAACTATAATCTATCCTCCCTCTTCCCCACCCCTGCACTATTTCCTCTTCCTGACCTTAAAGTTTTCTTCCATAGCACTTAGCACCATCCATCAAACCAGATTATCTACCTGTTTATTTATTGTCTCTCTCCACTCACTAGAATATAGGCTCTAGAAGAGTGATAACTGACAGGTTTGTTTATTGCTTCAGGCACACAGCAAATATTCAATAAATGCCTGTTGAGTCAACAGCCACATTCTAAGGTCTGGTTCTCTTGTTGGTAGAGCTTTAACATCAGCTATGCCTGAACTGGATTCTGGGTAAAAACTGCCATACTCTTCTTCTCTTGGGGTAATTACTACAGGTAGCCGACATCATCCTTTATGGGAGGATCCTATTAGAGTCTCTTTTTTTTAAAATTTTATTTATTTATTTGACAGAGAGAGATCACAAGTAGGCAGAGAGAGAGGGGGAAGCAGGCTCCATGCTGAGCAGAGAACCTGATACAGGGCTCGAACCCAGGACCCTGAGACCATGACCCGAGGTGGGCAGAAGCTTAACCCTCTGAGCCACCCATGTGCCCCTAGATTCATTCTTAAGGGGCAATCATAGCTCTAGATTTTGGCTAGGCTACTTTTAGGCTGTTTCTAGGACAGGGACAGAATAAGAACACAAATGTGACTATCTGGATTCAAGTCCTCACTCTACACCTGGGGGTATGATTTCCATGAATTTCAATTTCTTCAACATAACATAAATTTGGTACATAAGACTTTTTTCCAAAAGTTCTAACTTTGAATAACCAGCATATGGATAAAAAAACTGGGCGTAGATTCCACAGACAAGCATTTAGACATAAGAATTGCTAATACAGGCTCTTGAACAGAAGGAAGAGAATTAACATTTACTGGGAAAAAACCCACCAAATGACAGGCATGTACTAGGTATTTTATGTAATAAAAATTCCTCATCCATCAGCTGAGTAACTCAAGGCTCAGAGAGGTGAAGTGACGCCTGGTCACACAGCAAGTGATGTCAGACCCAGAATTCACCTCAAAGGCTGTATGCACACTTTCCTCTAGACCAGAGGCTCCCCCCAGTCTTTTTATCAGAATCAAGGGGGATCAATGGAAGCACAGATTCCTGGGCCCTACACCAGAGCTACTGAGTCAGAATCTATATGGGGGGTGGGGCGGAGGGGAGACGGTAGGTATGCTTGTGAATCTATTTTAAAAGTTTGCAAGGTCAGGGCGCCTGGGTGGCTCAGTGGGTTAAGCCTCTGTCTTTGGCTCAGGTCATGGTTTCAGGGTCCTGGGATTGAGCCCTGCATCAGGCTCTCTGCTCAGTGGGGAGCCTGCTTCTCCCTCCTCTCTCTCTCTGCCTGCCTCTCTGCCTACTTGTGATCTCTCTCTCTGTCAAATAAATAAATAAAATCTTTAATAAATAAAAGTTTGCAAGGTCAGTCTGATGACCCCCCCAGGCATGGAAATCCCACACTGTACACATTCTACACAAACTCTGTCTTCTGAAGAGTAAGCACCAGGTGATAAAGGAGTACTCACTCAGGATCCATCTGGCAGTAGTGTGCAGAGTACACTGGAGGGCTGCTGCCTCGGGTTAAGGTGACTGGTTTATTTGTGTACCTCTCCAACTGAAGAGGATACGTTTTGGTTTTTTTTTTTTTTTTTATATTTTATTTATTTGTTTAACAGAAAGAGAGAGAGAGAGAGAGATCACAAGTAGGCAGAGAGAGGGGGAAGCAGACTCCCCTCTGAGCAGAGAGCCCAGATATGGGGCTCGATCCCAGGACCCTGAGACCATGACCTGAGCCGAAGGCAGAGGCTTAACCCACTGAGCCACCCAGGCACCCCCGAACAGGATACTTTTTCAGTGTTACAGCTTTCCTTGTGATTTTTCCCAGCATCTGGTACAGTGTCTGCCAAGCAGTTCCCACTCACTGTTTAATAAATTGAGTAAGAGAGGCTGGATAAACCTTAAACCTCCAGTACACTAGTGAAATTTTGTAGCTTCCTACTCATTCTTTTTTCTACCTAGAAATATTTCCTTTGCATATACTATGTGTCATGCACTGGGTTAAGTTCTGGACAAGGAAAGGGAGATACAAAGTTACCTAGAGGGTCTAACACTGCAAGGAAGGAGTATACAACAGAACGCTAAGGAGAGGGGTGCCTGGGTGGCTCAGTGGGTTAAGCCTCTGCCTTCCACTCAGGTCATGGTCTCAGGGTCCTGGGATGGAGCCCAGCATGGGGCTTCCCTGCTCAGCGGGAAGCCTGCTTACCCCTCTCTCTGCTTGCCTCTCTGCCTACTTGTGATCTCTTTCTCCATCAAATAAATAAATAAAATCTTAAAAACAAACAAAAAACATGAAAGAGTATACAAAATAGAGGTGGAGGAGGGGAATCAAGGAGACTTCCCATAAATCCTTCCCCAAATTACTTGAGGCTCATTTCATTTATAGCTGTCCTCTACAGAATATTTGTGAAATGGTGCCCTGTATTACACTAATATTTATGTGCCTATACTTTCTACTAGACAGGAAGTTTTTTGGTAGGCAGTACATTCTAGAAAAGTGGTTCTTAACTTAGAAAAGGGTGTACATCAAGAATATACACTCCTTTCTCTCACCCTCAGGGTAGTGTCAGAGGAGGCTTATGGATAGTCAGGACTTTTGCTACTGTCCTGTGATAATGAGGCCACCCTTAGTGCAGTACAGTGGATACCAAATGGGGTGCTGGAACTCTCACTTCTACTGAGAAGTAATGAGGAGCCCTTCACCTTGGGTGTCAAAAGAGACTGAGTGAAGACTCTGAACTTCTACCTACACTTGGTTCTCCTGCCAAAGTGGTGTCAGAGAAAGCCAGCTAAGACAGAAAACTTAAATAAGATCCAGAGTATCCAGAGTATAATGCCAAAATGTCCAATCAAAAATCATTCATCATACCAAGAACCAGGAAAGTCTCAAACTGAAAGAAAAAAGACTATCAATACATCAAACACTGAGATGCCAGAGATGTGAGAATTATCTGATGAAGTTATTAAAGCATCCATGATTAAAATGCTTCCAGGAGTAGGGGCGCCTGGGTGGCTCAGTGGGTTAAAGCCTCTGCCTTCAGCTCAGGTCATGATCCCAGGGTCCTGGGATCGAGCCCCGCGTCGGGCTCTCTGCTCAACAAGGAGCCCGCTTCCTCCTCTCTCTCTCTGCCTGCCTCTCCACCTACTTGTGATCTCCGTCTGTCAAATAAATAAATAAAAACTTAAAAAAAAAAATGCTTCCAGGAGTAATTATGTGCTTGCTTGAAGTAAATGAAAGAATAGAAAGCCTCAACAAAGAAACAGGAGATGTAAAGAAAAAACACATGGAAATTTTAGAATTGAAAAATCAATAATTACCAGAGATAGAGAAGGACATTCTATAACCATGAACAGGTAAACCCATCAAGAAGACATAGTAGGGGTGCCTGGGTGGCTCAGTGGGTTAAAGCCTCTGCCTTTGGCTCAGGTCATGATCCCAGGGTCCTGGGATCGAGCCCCACATTGGGCTCTCTGCTCGGCGGGGAGCCTGTTTCCCCCTCCCCCACCTGCCTCTCTGCCTACTTGTGATTTTTGTCTGTCAAATAAATAAATAAATAAATCTTAAAAAAAAAAAAAAAGAAGTCATAGCAATACTAAATGGATTATGTCAAGACACAAATCAACCACAAAGTACAAATACAAAACACAAATACAAAACAACCTCAAAATGTGTGATGCAAAAATTCATTAAAACTGAAAGGAGAAGCAGGGGTGAAAGCCACAAATACAGGTGGTGACTTCAACATTCTTCTCTCAGCAACTGATAAAACAGGTAGAAAATCAACAAGGATAACAGGACTCAACAGTGCCCTAAGCCTACAGGATCTAATCAACATTTAAAGAACACTCCAACCCACAACAGGAGAATACATTTTCAGGTGCCCACAGAGCATTATACCAAAATAGATCATATCCCAGGCCATGACACAGCGAATACAGTAGCTTCCCCAACCACAATGGAATCAAACTAGAAATCTCACAACAGAGAGACAAAAGGAAAATCTCCAAATACGGAAAATAAGCAACATGTTTCTTTCTTCTTCTTCTTCTTCTTTTTTTTAGAATTTTTATTTATTAGATAGGGAACACAAGCGGGTGGAGTGGGAGAGGGAGATGCAGGCTCCCGCTGAGCAGGGACCCCCCCTCCAACAATGCAGGGCTCAATCCCAGGGCCCCAGGGTTATGACCTGAGGCAAGGATAGCGCTTAATGACTGAGCCACCCAGGAGCCCCAAAGCAACACATTTCTAAATAATTCATGGATCAAAGAGGAAATCTCAAGGAAATTTTAAAAAAGATACACAGAAATGAATGAAAGTAAAAATACAATGTATCAAAATTTGTGGGATACAGCTACAGCCATGCTGAGAGGGGGAATTTATAATAGTTAATACGCATGTTAGAAAAGGGGAAGGTGGGGCGCTTGGGTGGCTCAGTGGGTTAAGCCTCTGCCTTCGGCTCAGGTCATGATCCCAGGGTCCTGGGATCGAATCCCACATCGGGCTCTCTGCTCAGCAGGGAGCCTGCTTCTCTCTCTCTCTCTCTCTCTCTCTCTGCCTACTTGTGATCTCTGTCAAATAAACAAATAAAATCTTAAAAAAAAATAAAAGAAAAGGGGAAGTCCTCAAATCAATAATCTAAACTCTCACCTTAAGAACCTAGAAAAGGAGGAGCAAAATAAAACCAAAGGAAGCAGAAGGAAGAAAATAATAAAGAGCAGAGTAGAAATCAATGAAATTGGAAACAGAAAATAGAGAAAGATCAATGAAACAAAGCACTGGTTTTTTGAAAAGACCAATAAAATTGACAAACTCTGGCAAGACTGACAAGAGGGAAAGACAGACAAGAGGGATAATACAGGAACACCACAAACAACTTCACACACGTATAGTTGATAACTTAGACAAAATGACGAATTCCTCAAAAACTACTACAGCTCACGTAATATGAGAAAGATTATTTGACGTTTGGCCAGCCTTACAACTTTTAAGAAAACTGAATTTGTCATTTAAAAACTCAAAAAAGAAAAAGAAAACAAATCCACAGGCCCAGATGGTTTCACTGGGAACTTCTACAAACCATTTAAGGAATTAGCACCAATCCTACCCAATCTTCTAGAAAAAGGAGGAAATCCTTTCAACCTGTTTTATGAAGCTAATATTACCCTGATACCAACACCTACCAATGACAATATGTAAATAAAAAAACTACACACCAATTTCCTTCATGAACATAGATGCAAAAATCCTAAACAAAGATTGTAAAATAAAATTTGGCAGCCTGTAAAAAGAATTACATGCCATGAGAAAGCAGGGTTTATGCTAGGGATGGGAGGCTGACTCAATATTTGAAAATGAATCAGTGTAATTAATATTAATGGGCTGAAGAAGAAAAATCAGATTGTCATCATCTTATCTTTCAGGCTTCTAAACGCTGAAGTCACTGAGGCCCACTCAGTCACTGGGCCTCTCTTCTTTTTTTTTTTCATTTATTTATTTGAGAGAGAGAGCTCACATGGGCATGTTTGCACGTGTAAAAGCAGAGAGAAGGGGCAGAGGGAGAGGGAGAGGAGCAGGCTCCTTGCTGAGAAGGAAGCCCTACGTGGTGGTGGGGGGAGGAGCTCAATGCCAGGGCCCTGGGATCAAGATCTGAGCCTGAGGCAGATGCTTAACCACCTGAGCCACCCAGGCGCCCCAAACTCTCTTCTTTCTACAGCTGTTCCCCCTTATGACACCCACATTTATATATTTATCTCTATCATGTTTCTTCCTTGAACTCCAGACCCATAAATCCAACTGCCTATGAGAGAAGCCTTTACCTGGATAGGCATTTCTACAGGGTCATGTACAAACCTAAACTCCTGCTTTTACTCCCTAAACCAGCTCTTTCTGCAATTCAGAAAATGCACAGTCCCATTTTTATGGTTGCTCAGGCTGAAATCTTTGGGGCCACCTAGACTCATCTTTGTTTTACATCTCATATCTAATTTGTCAGCAAATACCGTCCTACCTCTTAAAGACAGAATCCTGGGATTCCTATTCCCGGAATCCGACCCCCTCTCACCACCCCAACCCTGGTCTGAATCATCCTTTCACCTGGGTTATTACAACAGCTGCTCAACTGCTCTTCCTGCTTCCACCCTTGAAGCCTTACTGTTCTCGGCCTAATAGCCACCATGCTCCTCTTTTGCTCAAAAGCATTTAGTGAACTCTCATTTCATTCAGAGTATTATCCAACATTCTTCCTATGGCTTACAAGTCCCCACGTGATATGGTCCATGTTATGTGGTCCCTGGCTACTTTTCTGAGCTCATTTCCAGCCTTTTGGTTCATATCACTCCAGCCTTACCATCCTTCTAGCTGTTCCTTAAAAATGCCAACAATGGTCTAACAACTGCATTTAGTTTTCCCTCTGCCTTGAACAACATTCTACCATAGGGCATATGGCTTGTTCTCTCGTTTCTTTCAGGGCTCTAATCATATGTCACCCTATCAATGATTTCTCTTCTAACCAGCATATTATAATAGACTCCTATTCTCCCACAAATGCATCCCTCATCCTCCTTGATTTTTATTCAAATTAGGTATCATTTTCTGACTTGTTTTATACGTGAATTTTTAAAAAATCTACCTCCTCTTGTAGGAGGTAAGCTTCTGGGGACATAGATTCTTTTTGCTTAAAATAGTGCTTGAGATATAGTGCTCAAAAATTATTAGCCAAAAGAATGAACCAGTGGCTCAGAAGTGAAGACTTTGGGATCAGACATCAGATAACCTTGATTTGACTCCTAGCTCGGTCATTTTCTATACTCAAGTGATATTGGACAGATTACTCACCCATGTTTTATGTTTTCACATCTTTCAAATAGTGATAATAATCCTCATCACACAAAACTGTTTTAAGGATTAAATAAAACAAAGTATGTAATGTGCTTAATACAGAGTGGCTTGGTGTTAAGTGTTCAGTATATGACAGTGCTACTTATTATAGAAACGTGGTCAAGATTGGGACTCAAAGGCCCTAGGTTATAATTATGACTAGATATTGACTGTGTACTTTTAGGGCATTCACCTTTTTAATATTAATTCACTCAATCAGCTATGAATAAGGTGGTGGGATGAGAAAAATGCATAAGATGCAGTCCTTTCCCTCTAATCTTAGTTACGTGATCTTGGGTAGGTCACCTAACTTCTCTGTGCCATTTCCTCATTGGCCAAATGAGAATAACGTAATAACTACCTTATAGCTTTGTCACGAAGATTAAATGTGTTACTATGTGAAGACAATGTCTAGCCCACAGAAATTGCTCACTATACTGGCTACGATGATGATTATGATGATTCTAGTCTGGAAGAGAAGTGAAAGCATCTAGGCAAAGAACTACAACATGGTGCAGTCAGAGAAAAAACAGTCATCAACTAGGAAAATGTCTCTTAACTGGAGTTTGCCCATAACTGGTAAAATGCCACGATAATCGGGAAATTTTAAAACTGCTATGTCTACAATAACCTAACTCCCTACTACCAACCCCACAGCAGCTGGAAAGGCAAATTTCTCTGATTTGATAACTGGAATTTAAAACTTTTTATTAAACATAGGTAAAAAGGCCACAGTCTCAAACAGCGTTTTAAAGGAGGTAAAGGGAACCACTGACTTCCCGGCCCCAACCCTCAAAAAAGTTAACATATTGCTTAATTTCAGAACGATCAAATGGACTCCCCAGAGGGCAAGGGCAGCATGTAATTCCCTGAACGATGCAACCAAATTAAGGGCACAAAGGTGTGTTTTATGGCGGTGCTGTCACCGACTAAACGTCAGTACAGGATATTAAAGGGTAGTCCTGGAGGTTGAGTGGGAGCACACCAGGTGAGAAGGCGGGGGGAGGGAGGCCTCACCTTTGGAGAAAAAACCCAGCAAGAGCCAAGGCGTGAAAAGTGCACGTGGGTGGCTTGGCACAACCAAAAGGAAGATTTGGTGGGCGGGGGATGGGGGGGCAGCCAGAGAGCAGGACGGGTACAGAGAAGAGTGCGGGCTGGGGCCTGCCAGATGAGGGAGAAAACCCCCCCCTCCCGTATATCCTGACCACTCAGCATCAATGTCCCCTCGAGATTCCCCTCTAGGGGCTCCCGGTTGCTGGATTCCCTCTTGCTCCCGCCACTCTTCCCTTACCTCGTTTTCCAGCCTTTCCCTCTCTCCCGCCTCCTCCACCCCGCCGGAAGTGGCGTGCTAACTAGAGCGCCGTACAGCGCCAGAAAGGTTCTGCGGAGCGGGAGAAAGGGTTCTGATGAGCCTCACTGCGCCTGCGTGCGGGCGCGAGCGGTCAAAGCGCCTTCCGGAGGCCGCCGAACTGCGCTTCCCTCTCGGTCTATCTCTTTCGAAGTACCCTAAGCGAGATTCAGGGAGGCCACCGCCACTGGAGGGGCGTTTTTCTCTAGCTCTGACACCTCCCGGGGCCCAGCTACTCCGGCCCTTCCCCTTTGACCCTGCTCTCGGCGGGGTGAGAGGTCGGTGGCCATCTTGTGGCGGCGGCGCGGGCGGCTGTTACTGCGGAGACCCATCCCCTCCCCCTCCTTACCCCACCCCCCCACCCCGGCAGTCTGTCAGTCTGTTAAGAGCCTCGCAGGCAGTCAGGTGAGGCCCCGGCCTCGTGCGGTCGCTCTTCCCGCCGCACTGGGCGGCCCAGGCCGCTCCTTGCAGGGCCCCACCGCCGCCACCATGTCCTCCTTCTCCGAGTCGGCGTTGGAGAAGAAGCTCTCGGAGCTGAGCAACTCCCAACAGAGCGTGCAGACCCTGTCCCTGTGGCTCATCCACCACCGCAAGCACGCGGGACCCATCGTCTCTGTGTGGCACCGCGAGCTCCGCAAAGGTAAACACCCCCTGTGCAGCCCCTTGGGCCCTCCCCCGGATTGACCTCTCCCCAGCCCATTCCCGAGGCTCCTCTAGCTTCTTATTTGAAGCCTGCTTTCCAAGCCCGGGCCTCTGATTGCG
>RCUC01122103.1:0-14524 GCA_003697995.1 Taxidea taxus jeffersonii | reverse complement strand
CTGGGAATACAAGAATCCCTTTCAGCTTTCAGAGACAACTGAGGGGAAGGGAGGGCACACGGCTTGGCTGCTTCACCCTCAATGAAGTATCCCTGTACCACACAGATGTGGGGTTCTCCATCACTCAGGCCTCAGGGAGCTCTCTGAAGACCCCTTAGCTCATGAAATCCCATAGGAAAAATCCAAAAGAGGAGGTAGGTCAGGGGCCTGGGAGGTTTGGTAAAGGGATTTGGCACCTCCCTCCCTATGTCATGTCACATGACTTTCTCCTGGGTCTGGAACAGCTACTTTTCAGGGACGTGGAGAAAAAGCTACAAGGTCATTATTAAGCTTAGTCCAGATTCTTTCCAAGGCAAGGGCTTATGAGCATGTGGTAAATTTGGGGAAGTGATTCTAAGGAATAGGACTGGGGGCTTAGGTGCCTTGTAAAGACTGAAACAGGAAAGAAAGAGAAGCCAATCCATGCATACTTTATGGATCTGATCATCTCTGTGGGCAACCAGAGTTCAGTCTTATTTAGGACCCTCTGAGGAACGCTTGTCTAATGCATCTCAGACTCAGCAGCCTGCAGGGTAGAAGAGGGAAGTATCAGTCCAGCAGCTTCCACTCTCTGTTGATCAAGTGCTGCTCCTAGGATGTCAACTTCCACACACACACTTTCAGGTTTTCACGTGTATCGGATCAGTGGAGCACATTCCTGCAGGCAGGAAGGGCAGGGAAGCCAGGAAGGAAACTGAGGCCTGCTCAGTGCACCAGAAGATGTGGTGCTGCCAGATTTTGCTTGCCTGGCAGCTGCTGGCTGCAGCGATGGCTGAAATAGCAAAGCAGGCTGAGAATGTAGGTGGGGCACTGGATTCAGAAGGAATTCTCTTTCCACTCCCCTCTGCCTTCAGAATCAGATCCTAACTATCCTTCGAAGTTCAGTCCTCTGCCATGAAGATTTCCCAAAGGAATCTGGTCGTAGCCAACTTTCCCCTTTAATCTCCTAGAGCACATTCCCCAATCACCACTTATTTTTTGCTTGATTTGTGCTACACACTACAATGGTTTTATTCCTTGGATGATACTGTAAGGGCAGAGGCTTCATGCGTCCCCACTCATAGGGCCTGGTAGAGTGGGGGACATAAAACGGGCTTGTCAGTTGTGTTCATTAAATCAAGTGGTTATAAATGTTATTAGCAATAAGGTTCTGCTGTTTTCAAATATTTGTTAGAAAGCATTTGCTCTTTCTTGCCACCATAGGCTAAGTTGTAGGAATGGAAGATAGGAACTTGAGTGAAGATTTTATTTAGGGTTCTGGATTTAAAATTTAGCCAGTGGAAGCATGTTACTTTCCCACCTCCCAAAGTCTTCACGTTATCTTCAGCAAAAAATGTACCTGTGACTCCCTCTTTGAAGGCTTTATGTGTGCTGGACTGGATGTCCCAGCTGGTCATTTCTTCCTGTGCCATTGCTCCCACTTTAGCCTGGCTCACCCCTTCCTTCATAAACATTTTGGAGCCAGATCCACTCGCGTCATTGATTATTGACCCAGAAGCTTCTATGGGGAACTCCAGTGATTCTCTTTCCTTTCTCCTGGGGAAAAAAAATAGAATAATGAGATTTTTCTTTCCGATGTTCCCTAGAATGAGTGATAGATTTGCCCTGCTTTAATAATCAAATTATTTTGCCCATTTCTTGCTGTTGACCATGGCATTCAGACAAAATGGCTGATGAGGGGAGTGGTCTGTAGCACTAGAACTAAGATTGCTACTTTTTTTCTAAAGTTCTATTTATTATTTTATTTATTTATTTATTTAAAGGATTTTATTTATTCATTTGACACATAGAGATCACAAGTAGGCAGAGAGGCAGGCAGGAAGAGAGAGAGGAGGAAACAGCCTCCCTGCCGAGCAGGGAGCCCGATGTGGGGCTCGATCCCAGGACCCCGGGATCATGACCTGAGCTGGAGGCAGAGGCTTTAACCCACTGAGCCACCCAGGTGCCCTAGGTTTTATTTATTTCTTAAAGGTTTTATTTATTGATGTATTTGTTTATATATTTATTTATTTATTTTAAAGGTTTTATTTATTTGAGGTAGAGAGTGAGAGTGAGAGAGAACACGTGCAGGTGGGGAGGGCAGAGGGAGAGGGAGAAGTAGATTCCCCATTGGGTAGGGAGCCTGATACGGGGCTTGATTTCAGGATGCTGGGATCATGGCCTGAGCCAAAGGCAGATGCTTAACTGACTGAGCCACCCAGGCATCCCTAAGATTGCTACTATCTTGGGACAGAAGTAACTGGTCTTTTGAGAATTGAAACATCAACCTTAACCTCACTGGCACAACACTTTAATTAACACAGACTAGCCCATCATGTATACCTTGCTACCTAGACTAAAGAAGGGGAGCACTGGATATGAATAATAGAAGCCATAGGTAATTCAACCCAACAAACAACTAATGAGGGCATATTGCATGCTGGTCTCACATTACTTGGGGGGGGGGTGCCCTAGAAAGACCATTACATTTGGCATCAGAAACCCTGGGTTTGAATCGTGGCTTTGCCACTTAATAGCTTTGCGATCTTAGGTCAGTCATTAGGTCAGATGTCCTAGTTTCTTCACGGGTAAAATGGTACCAATAATTCTTTGTTTTCTGTGATTTTTGAGAGGACCAAATGAGATACTACACGTGAAAGAACATTTAAATCGTTAAGTGTGAAATATTACTGGTGTTATGTAAAGATGAACAAGACCCAGTCTCTACCTTGAAGGTTCTTAACTTTTGGCTGAGCTGACAGGGCTGAATTCCCCCACAGAGAAAAATGTCTTTGAGGAACAAAATCAGGATCCTGGCCCTCTTGAACAGAAGGGAAACTTCTTGTTGGAATAACTCTCCTTCCCTCCACAGGGGCCCCTCTGCCTTCCCAGCCAGGGAGGTGGCTGTTGACCTTAGGCCATCTGAACAGGCAGCAGCTAACTGCTAGGGAGGGGCCCCTACCCCCCCAGTAACACATAAACACACTGGAAAATTGACAGATATATTTGGGTAGACCCCCAAGCAGGACATATGTAGATGTTCTGTAGCAAATAATTCTAGACAAATGGTCTAAAAATCAAATTTGTCAGTGGTCCTGGGTGGCACGATTGGTTAAATAGCCAACTCTTTATTTCAGCTCAGGTGATGATCTCATGGGTTGCTGACTAAGCCCTGCATTGGACTCTGCACTCTGTGGAGTCCGCTTGAGTTTCGCTCTTGCTTTCCCTCTGCTCCTTCTCCTCCAACCCCCCGGTTCACTTTCTCTCTCAAAGAAATAAGTAAATCTTAAAAAAAAAAAAAGTCCAAGAATCAAATTTCCCCACAATTGCCAGCATGACAACCAGTCAGACCTTTAACAACTAATTAAGTTGTAGAAATATTAGTAGTCATGCACATATTTTGCTAGTACTTAAGAAAAGACATGGAAAAAAAAAAAGAAAGAAAACACATGGAGAAACAAGAGTTACTCAAGTTTGGGAACCCTGTAAAATGGTTAGAGTTCAGGCAAGATTGAAAAAAAGTGGAGAGCCTTAAATAAAACCAAGGTTGGAAAGATTAGGGGATTTAATTCACTAGAAAAATCATTAAGCCAGGAATAAATGAGAAAGAGATGAATACAAAATTCTGTCATTTATTCCTCTGATATTTATTGAGTGTGAGATGGCAGGCTACATTCCAGCTGCTGGGGTGTGTAGTAAATCCTCTTATCTGGAGGGTGTACCCACTTGCTAGCTGCTAAAAACTCAGAAATGCACCCTTTTCCCCACCTGTAGTGGGGAAGCATGGTCCCCAAGTTATGTCCCCAACACACACACACACTCTCTCTCTCCCTCCCCCCACCCCCACCCCGGGGAGGGGGGCTGCCTGCAACCAATGGCCAATTGTTGGAGGTGGGGCTAAAAGCCTAGCCCCCTTGCTCACTGGAGGTGGGACATTCCGTACTGTCATCAAGACTCAGAGCTCCTTCTGGGACCAACTTGAGGCTGGACATTAGTGGAACCCACGGCTGATTTCTCCTTGCCCTATTCGGTTTCCCTGGTTCCTGAGGGTTTCACTAGAAAGCACTCCCTCAATAAATCACCTGCCAAGAATCCTCACCTCCTTCAAAGGAACCCAACTTACAGCAAAGTATGACACTGTATAAATCAGAAGCAGTCCGCCTTCTGGGAGCTTGTTTTGGTGGCAAATACTGACAAAGAAACAGGTACTTCCAATGTAGAAGTAACAGTAATAGCATCAGGAAATCCATGGGGCTCTGGGAACAAGAGTGGGTCACAGGGAGCTTCTTGGCGGTGAACACTTCTGAGATGAGCACTGGAGTGTGTCCTAGGGGCGGACTGGGGGAAAAGGTGGGGTCAAGGATTTGCCAGACACAAGAATAAGGAGGTAGAGAGGTACAGATGGGAGACACCATGAGGTTTGTGCTCAAAATTTCAAGTGACTAAATGTGACTGAAACCAAGGGTGATAGTGACAAGAAAAGAGATCAGAGATGTTAGAGTGGTCCAGGTTGTAAAGGGCCCAGTAACCTGTAACAAGTTTGTATGCATCCAGGGCAAAGGGGAAACAGTGGAGAGTTTTAAGCAGAGAATACATGATAAGACTTCTATTTTCAAAAATGTCCTGGGCTATAAGAATGGAGAAAGGACTTAAAAGGGCAAGGCTGGTGGTAGGGACACCAAACCAGTCTATATTTCAGTTTTTATGGAACTGTCAAGGGCTAGAGCATTAGCATTAAAGAAAAACAGGTTCAAGTTCCAGCTCTAACACTTCCCAACACTGGCAAGTTATTTACTCTTTCTGGGCTTCAATTTCCTTAACCATGCAACACATCTACTAACAGCACTTACCTACCAAGTAGGCAAGAACATTGCTAAGGTATGAAGAGGATTTACTTACTTACTTAATTCATTTATTTATATACATGCATACATACATACATACAGCACTTGGCACCCCAAAACTCTATCAGAATTATCTGTTATTATCCTGTGGTCATGGATACTAAAGCAACATCAGTGGCAGTGGAGAGAGGCAGATGGGGCAAGGAGTTGGAGGAGATGGAACCGGAAGGACACGTAACTGGTTGGATGTGGCAATGAATAAAGAGAGGCGTCCGGGATTTCTGTGTCAGGGGGCGGGTCGATTGCAGCGCTCTTCATCATGATGGGACTTTAGGATGGGGTGAGGATGCTGAATGGAAGCTCTGTCCAGTTCTGGACATGTTGCTTTTGAACATAGCCTATGAGGAACCCAGAGTGGAATTGCCTGGCAAGTAGCTGCACGCATAAACCTGAGGTTTCAAAGCAAGCTCTGAGCAAGAGGTCACTGGTGGGGTGCAGGAGAGAACCCAGGGGTATATCCTGAGAACAGAGCCAGCCCAGGATGGAGGTGTGGAAACCTGGCTTATCCTCTCAGGGAACTCACGGGCCGGTGGGGGAAGCAGATAATTAAACAGATTTTTAGAATACAATGGCTATGTTTTGAACTAGAGCTCTGGGGTGGATCCCAGGGGTTGCAGGAACTGAGGAGGGGAGCACCGCTCCAAAGGTCAGAACTAAAATTGGAGATGGCCAAATGGGTGGGGGTAGGAAGGAAAGGGTGGAACGACTTGGAAAGGGTTTTTGAAATACGTTGAATTCAGAGACAAAATAACCAACTGTAACATCATAGCATTAGGAAGAGCTTTAGTGCAGTTGAGTTCCATGTCTCTGAGGCCGTGCTATTACAGAATCCTTGGGGTCCTGAGGGGCCCCGGCAATTGGCGCAGGCCATAGTGTGGGAAGCTGAAACCAAGCAGACACCCAACTGGAGATAGTGTCTGTCATTGTTTTGCAAATTGGGACTGTGCGCAAGCTTTCTTTTGAAAAAACTATGGTCACTCCCCTCCTCCCACCCCCCCCCACCCCCAAACCCCAAGTTATTCACTTGCATCAAAGCACAGGTAAAGAATCTGAGGCCCAGAGAGGTTAAGTAACTTGCTTAATTTCATGTAGTTAATTAGGGATCAAGCTGGGCTGGCATCTAGATGTTTGATTCTCAGGCTGGTGTTCCTTCTTGCTCTCTCTGGGGCCTTATACTTTTAATTTCCCTAGTCTACATTCAATTGTATCTTGACATTTTCTGAACTATGGTAAAAGGGATGTGTATTTTAAAGTATCACAGGAATAAGGCATGGGAGGTACATTATGGGGCAGCCATCAAAATCATTGACAGTTCCTGGTCTTTCACAAAGATCTTTCATGATCAAAACCCCTTTCGAGGGCACTTGTGTGGCTCAGTTGGTTAAGCGTCTGTCTTTGGCTCAGGTCTGGATCCCTGAGTCAGCTCAGCAGGAAGTCTGCTTCTCTCTCCCTCTGCCCCTTCCCCTTCTCATGCTCTCTCTCTAAAATAAATAAATAAAATCTTAAAACAAACAAACAGACCAAAAAACCATTTTGGTTCCTGTAATGGCAGCTGCAGCAAGTGAATCCAGGCAGAAGCCCCTCAGCCTTGCTGGGGACCCAGGCTTTGCTTTCCAGAGAGGGGTCCCCTTTCACTAGAGTTGACTTAAGTTTCATTGAACATCACAGCCTGATAGGGGCACCAGAGCTTTACCATGACCTCTGGTAGACGATCATTCTTAAGAAAAGGTAGTCTTGTGACTCTCATGCAAATTTAGAATGCTCATGCCTTCCTTAGACATTTTCTTTTACTGATTTTATTTGAATTTTCTTTTTAGATTTATTTATTTATTTGAGAGAGAGAGAGAGCACGCAGGGGAGAGGGGCAGAGAGTGAAGGAGGTCTCAAGCAGGCTCTGTACTTAGTGTGGAGCCCAACAAGGGGCTCCATCTCAGGACCCTGAGATCACTACCTGAGCGGAAACCAAGAATCCAATGCCAACCAACTGCACCACCCGGGTGCCCCTTATGGCTTCTTGTTTTAAAGTAATCTCTACACCCAACATGAGGCTCAAAACATGACCCTGAGATCAAGAGTCACATGCTCTACCCCCTGAGCCAACCAGGTGCCCCCTTAGAGAGTTTATTTAATTTAATCAGTGAGGGAACTAGAGAACAGACCTGTTTCTAGATCAAGAATACTGAAATGAATGTGCAAAAAGGGGCAAAACTGGCTTCTTCCATGGGGGTGTAGGAGTCATCTGACCCTCTACCTGAAGTACAGAATTTGCATATCCATAGACAGGAATTAGTTTGCAATGCTATCTGTTATCTACAATTTATAGAGTTGTAAAGTAGATCCCACAGAATCAAAATCAGATAATGCAAAGGGTATTCTACAGATAATAACCTAGTTTTCCCATAATGTGCATGTTTTTCCTATACCTATGATAAGAGCAGAAGCACACTTTAAAAAATATTTTATTTATTTGAGAAAAAGAGAGGGACAGTGAGGTAGAGAGCATAAGCAGGGGGAGGGGCAGAGGGAGATAAAGAAGCAGACTTCCTCCCTGAGCAGGGAGCCCAACAGGGTTGGATCCATGGACCCTGAGATCATGACCTGAGCAGGAGGCAGACACTCAACTAACTGAGCCACCCAGGCGCCTTGCAGAGGCACATTTTACAAGCAAACATGGGGATCCCAGGTTCCTTGCCCTGCTGTGTGTATATACATACACACAACACAAATACACATGAGTGCACACTTACACTCAAAAAAACAAAAGCTTCACAAAACCATACTTATCCTTATGACATCAGTGTGTCCTGATTTTTTCTATTCTACTACTGTTTGTTACTGTTGGTATCTACTCATGGATCAAGGATTTACAACTTGAAAACAAGGGGCTAGATCAGTGCTTCTCGAATATTGCAGAGGACTTGTTTTTAAGTTTTGTGGGGTTTTTTTTGTTTTTGTTTTTGTTTTTTTACAATTTACAGTCCTTCATTTGCTGATAATTTTGTAAAACACAATAAAAATAAATTACTAGGAAATTGCAGTGAAAATCCCCCAGATTTAGAAAATGCAAGCTCAAATTTCTTATTATTAGATCCAACAGCCATAAAACTGGATGTTGGGGCGAAGTCAAATTCCTATTAAAGTTTCAAACGCTTACTCTCACTTTGTGAGCTTGGTTCCCACACACTGGAGCAGTCGTGGAGTCCACCAGCCCTTGAACTGCACTTTGAATAGCACCGATGAGATGATCACCAATTAGCAGGCAGTCCTGGGTTATTTTTTTTCTAGGAACACACAACCCCTAGGCCTACTTCCATCAGGGGTCTTACTGGGGCATACCTATGGCAATAGGAGAGAGATACATCCCAGGGCCATCTGGCAACAGCGGTCTCTCAGTGAGTGAAAAGTCCTATGGGCACTGGGGGGATCTGATCCCAGAGGTGGTCCTTCATCCTTATATTGTTCACCACCAACATGACCTGCCTATCCTCTCCAGCTGCTCTTCCAACATTCATCTTCTCGATGCTTCTCATGGTACTGACTGATTCTTTTTTGGAGTTTACCAGTTCAGATTCCTACAAGAACCTTATTGCCCTATTTAAACATCACTTCCGTTGAGCTTGCTTGACAAAGTCTGGATCGACTGCCTTTCTATCAGGAGTCGACTATGCATTCAGTCAGAGAGCAGAGAGCAGGCTCATGTGGTAGAGAACATGGCCACCCTCATTCAAGGAGCAACCTGGGGCTTGTCCCTCAGCACAGTAGGGAACAGGAGGTCAAGGCCAGGTATCCTTTGAAGAAAAGACTGGCCAATCCAAAGTAGATTTTACAGTTCTCCATTTTCTTTCTTTTTTTTTTTTTTAAAAGATTATATTTATTTATTTGATAGACAGAGATCACAAGTAGGCAGAGAGGCAGAGAGAGAGAGGAGGAAGCAGACTGTCTACAGAGCAGAGAGCCCGATGCGGGGCTTGATCCCACGACCCTGGGATTATGACCCGAGCCAAAGGCAGCGGCTTTAACCCACTGAGCCACCCAGGGGCCCCTACAGTTCTCCATTTTCAAACCTGGAGTCATCCTGAAACGTTACTCCCCAGGACACTTAAGAAGGGCAAAGCTGTCACAGCAGTAGCTCTCATAGAACTTGTGACTCCACTAGAGCTAGACCACAGAGAGACACTGGAGAATTTACCCATGCTCAACAGGGGCCTTCCACATCTGTCTTTGCCTTTATGAAGTGTACGTCACAGAGCTTTGCAAGTCTTCACACTCACAGTTGAAACAATAGTTTAGACTCTCCCCCATAAAATGCAGAACACCCTTTCAGAAGAATGACTATAAACTCAATGAAATATATAGAACAATGATGTTGTATGAGACACAAACGGTGGGCAGTGAAATTTTCTCCCCAGAGAACCGTTGCCCAGCATAAGTTATTCTTATCCGAGCCCATTACACATTAATCCATGTCAGGTACTTTAAGGGCAGCTCATCTATGGTCACTGCCAGTTACGTCAAATCCTAGAATGCTGAAGTCTGCTCCTACACCTCTTCCCTATATCCTTTCATTTATTTAATTTCATACTAAAATGAACAGGCATATTACTTGACGTTTAGATTTCCCAGGCTAGTCCACATTTCCCATATAGAAGATGTGTATAAAGTGCTTAATACAATATTGGCTGCATAGTAAGTACTCGATAAATGTTAACTCTGACATACATATGTATTAAACCTATCCTATCTAGATTGCTTGAGTTATTTTTTGGGCATGTGGTTGTATTGCTGCCTGCTTAGATCGTAGCTATCTTCATTATTCAATATGGTTCTGCTTTCTCTTAAGTTCACAGAAGTGTTGTTTGCTGGGGTGGTTTCCACCGCTAGTTTTTAAGCTCATCGGGGAAGGTCTTTTACAACCTGGCTAACTCCCCACCGTTATTCGCACCAAGAATGCTCTGTGCACAGTGGGTACCCACACACGCTGCTGGCTGGCTGACTGATTGATATACTCCCACCTTCCCTCCATCCCATAATAAGCTTCCATCACTGCAAATATAAGAACCTCCTTATCTACATCTCTTGCCATCCAGAACAGTCTTCCTCCGTCTCCCTGCCTCATTGACTCACCATCTCATTTTACCCTTTCTTCCATTTCCTGGACCTTCTGACTGTTTTTCTCCCCAGACCATCATTTTAACTCAGGGCACACATTATTTAGTTTTGGAATATGTTTCCCATTTGCTGCTATATCTTAATTAGGTTGTACCCATTTTTATTGAGCCTACCAGGATAAATGAGTCAATGGCTCAAAGAGCCACTTGTGAGAAATGAAAAGCTCCACGCAGACTGTCAGGGAAATGAAATACATACTTGAGACCAGAAGCTGAATCTATGGGAGAGAAATCTTCCTTAGCTCACCTCTGTGAGGCTGCATCTGGGTGACTGTTTTTGGTTTTTTATTTTTTTAAAGATGTATTTATTTATTTATTGAGAGAGCGAGAGCATGTGCTTATGGGAGGATGGGAGAAGGGGCAGAAGCAGAGGGAGAGACTCTCAAGCAGACTTCCCCACCCCCTGCTGAGCACAGAGCCCAACGCCAGGCTTTATCCTAGGACCCCAGAACCCCGAGACCATGACCTGAGCTGAAACCAAGAGTTGATGCTTAACTAGCTGAGCTACTCTGGTGCCCCTGGGTGAATGTTTTTAAAGGAATTCTCTGAATGCAGAGGGGGGGATGGGGTGGCTTGCAGCCTTGGCCAGCTGGATGATGAAAATTCAGATGCTAAAACAGATCTGTGGAGTTAACGAAATTCACAGTCCTTTGCCCTAACTCTGCTTTGGTCTAGGAAGAGACACCTGGTTCGAGCTCATTAAATGGCAGCCGTAAGTAATGGAGTGAAAAAGAGGTGAAGTGAACTTCTTTGCAAACCCCTCTCTCTACCACGCTAAGCAGGTAGCTTCAGGAGGGAAGGTAACGCATACAACCTCTTGGCTCTGTGCTGAGTGTAGCATCAAGGTTCGTGCACATTTATGCACCTGCAGCTTTTTTTTTTTTTTAAATCAAGTCTGGGCTAATTACAGGATTTCATTGTATTTTCATACATATAACAATCTAGTTTACTCTGTAAATGATTCATTTACAATTCAATTAAACAGCCAAGGAGAACAAAATGTTAAAATAAGCATGTGTTCAAATAAGATACAATATGTATAATTAGACAAAACACATACCCCTATCTTAGTGTTTGATTTGCACAATAACACAAAACAGGTCATTGGAGGCAATACTAAATATCAGGGATTAGGCGACCTTTCGGTTCCTGCCAAGCCAGAGAGCTTATGATTTTGTGATCTGAATGAAGAATGAAGAATTCAGTGCGTCATCCAATTGTTTACAGGAATCCAGTTGTTTGATGTTAGGTAGACAGAACACCCAGACAACTGACAGAGGCATTTCATTTTTATCCAGATGTTTTCCGGCATTGTGTTGATTCAGCCTGACACATAGCAAAGTTAAGTGACTTAGCCGAGACTTGTGACAAAAATCCTCTGAATATAGCGGCAATGAAGCTGTGTAGACATTTGCCATTTGAGCACTCGTAGCACCAGTATTTGGAAACTGTCTCCTGATGGCTTCTGAATCCTTGAGATGAAAACAGACCATCTACTTCTCCCCATTCTCCAGTGTTTGCTGTGCTTTCCCCTCCCCCCACCTCCGACATATACCTCCTTAACCAAAGTCTGTGTTAACCTGGGCTCTGACCCATGACCAAGCGGGCCCCTCCATCACAGGACAGTGCACAGTGGCCTTTGTCTCTGAAGCTGCTTTAGCTCACGGCGATCCCTGGTCTCTGGACATCGTTATCTGGGCCAAGTGCCGGCCAGATCAAAATTTCTAGCCATCTTAAAGGTTGATTGCAGCACAGGCAATCACAGCCGTCATTCATCCTGCTATTATCATGGTCAATAATACAACTCATCTAGATTTGGCTGTGATTCACAGGGCTGAGGTGACTGATGCTGACCAAAAGTCCTAGCCACACTCCATAAATCTAAATTCTGTCCTTGGGTTTGCAGCTGCAGCTGCGGTATGCAGAGTCCTGTGCTGTTTGCAAATCAGCGTCTTTGACTCGGAAGGCTTCTTCCAGTGGCTTTGACTACCAGTGAATTTCCCTGATTCCCAGTGCCTGATTGCTGCCCATTCCAGGCCCATCTGGTCCCTCTCATGCCCAGATGTCTTGGGCTTGACCATTCCATTGAAAGGGTGCTTCTAAAACATCTTTCCCTGAGACCCTTCCTGGCTTCTCTTCTTCCAGCACCCTGCTCCCCCACTTCCTTTCCCACTGCCTCCCTCTAGCCTTCTGCACAGATCCCGCTGTTGCTACTCACCCTGCCTGAGTCTAGATGGACTGGCCTTGCCTGTCCAGAGAGCTGTTTCTAGACCAAACTCCCTATGCGACCTTGAGCAAGTCACACACCTCCCTGGGCCTCACTGTCCTTATCTCAACATGAGAGCGTTGGACTAAATCGGGTCCGAGGCCCCTCCAGTTCTAAAATTATATTATCTCTCTAATACTGTTAGTGTTAGACTGGCTGCCTTCCAAGGTGTCACTGCTCATCATTCTATCTAGTTGTTATGCAGGGAGGTTTTTTTTTTGGAGGGTGAAAGAAATGAGGCTCCAGAACTAATATCTTGGAAAGTGATAAAATGTGTCTGCTACCCTTTTTATCCTCACGAGCCCCCTCCTTTTCTTCTCTGTTGAATTTAAAGCTCAGAGACTTACATATACACATTATGACAGTTCTGTCACTTTCCCAAATTGCACAGTAAAAACAGGGAAAGGTGCAGGTAGGCTTAGCCCCTGAGTGTTTTACAAACTGTGGTGCTTCTGGGCCCAGGCTGGGACCATGTGGTGGCAAGAAGCTCTGCACAGCGACACAGAGGGGCTGAGGGAAGGTGCCCCGCATGCAGGTGAATACAGGGAAGGAACGTTCACCTGGAACATCCAATCAGCAACTTGTCTGGCATTTAGAGAGGTCAGTGCCAGAAGGAAAAAAAAAAAAAGAAAGAAAGAAAAGAAAAAAATTTAGCATACACACAGTGTTTAGAGGGTTCCATATTTCCAAATGAACTGTCTTCTATGGAATTAAGAGTTTGTCCATTCCTGGTATGGATGGTCCAAAGCAGATCACATGAACGTATGTTTATACAGGTTATATGCATGTTAACCTCAGGTTACATCCAGGGCAGTTTCCAAGCAGTCGCAAAGGAGGTTAGTCTAAGGAGCAGGTGTTGGGATAGAAGAGAGGGCAAGTCTATGTCCCCACCCTATGTGAAGGAGCCCATGGGATTGTTGCTGTCATGGTTGTTTTCGTGATTTGAAACCACCAGATGATATAGTGATTGACCTTTCCAAAATTCCTGGTGACGAGTAAAACAAAAATCACCTGAGGGACACCTGGATGGCTCAGACAGTTAAGCTTCTGCCTTCGGCTCAGGTCATGATCCCAGGGTCCTGGGATTGAGTCGACATTGGGTTCCTTGCTTAGCGGGGAGTCTACTTCTCCCTCTGCCTGCTCTGCCTGCCGCTCCCCCTGCTCATTCATGCTCTCTCTCTCTCTCTCTCTCTCTCTCTCTCTCTCTGAAACATAAATAAACAAAAATCTTTAAAAAATGAAACAAAATCACTTGAGATTACCCTTGATTTTGGCCTCTAAGTTCAGGAATGATATGGGGTAACTCTATTTGTAAATGAAGTCACAAGAGATCAGATGTCTGTCTGGAGAAGAGTAACACTAAATGAGAATGGGACGCCTACCTCTGCTTGCAGCCAGCCAGAGAGGACACATACTTTGCTGAAATGGGCTGTTGTCAGGGTACAGAGGACAACAGGGAGGCCCGAGTCCCTCTCCTGCCCACCCAGGAACTCCTCATCCTCACATCTATTCCTCCTCTCTCCTTTCCCCTCATTTCTGACACTTCTCTCCCCTGAATCCAGCAATCAAGAGTGTGCTTTAAAATCCTATTAGCGGGGCACCTGGGTGGCTCAGTGGGTTAAAGCCTCTGCCTTCGGCTCAGGTCATGATCTCAGGGTCCTGGGATCCAGCCCTGCATCGGGCTTTCTGCTCAGTGGGGAGCCTGCTTCTTCTCTCTCTCTCTGCCTGCCTCTCTGCCTACTTGTGATCTCTGTCAAATTAAAAAAATAATAATAAAATAAAATCCTATTAGCATTTTATTCCTCTCCAGATCATCTTCTCTGTGGCCAGGAGAACCTTTGGTCAGGATATCCCCTCCCCCAAATTTTCTGGAAAGAGCAAAAGCAAGAGGGGACAGCCAGGGTGTTTGGGAATGGAGATGTTCACCCTCAGCACCAAGGTGGTCACCAAGTCTCTGCACCAAGTGCAGAGAATCGGCCTAAAGAATAAAACTGGGTTGGGCTGGAGTCAAGCTGTGGTGTGGAGGGGTGAGTATAAGGCTTTGGCAGCAGCTGCCAATGGAGCCAAGCTGGGGATGGATCCGACAGAGATGATGCGGAATGCAACCCCCAGCAGGTCCTAGATCGCAGAGGAACCTCCATGTGAAAGGGCATGGGGCAAATCTCAGC
>RCUC01122102.1:0-10010 GCA_003697995.1 Taxidea taxus jeffersonii | reverse complement strand
CTTTCTAAGAGACAGGGATTTAAATGCTTTGCCCCATTTAATCCTGCAATATCTTACCAAGTATTATGTAGTCCTTATTTTACAAAACAGGAAGCTGAAATCTGAGGAAGTTAATACACTTCTCACACAGCAAGAAGAGCACTTTCTCACTTAATGTCTGATGCCATATTCAGAACAGATCAGAGTTAGAGATGGCTATCCCCATTTGCAGATACCCAGGAAAGATGTGACCTATGTGAGGTCATTGAGAAATATTAAAGCAGGTCTAGGTTCATGGATTATGTCTCCTCCTTCCAGGTCAGTGGTCTGTCTGCATTTCCACATTGTACCCACTGGAGTTAGGTCATCTTACCCTTGGGCTGCAGTGAGCAACCCGGGCCATTCTAGAGAGATCTGCTCAAAATATGTTCCTTGCTAACTCTGATTTCAGCAAATTCCCTATCAAGACTTGTATATACTCTCCTAAATGTTAACTAAAAGGCACACATTACTCCTAAGAGTGGATTCTGACACTCCTCTTCCTGCAAAGGTTAGCTTCTATCCAGATTTTCCAACCATGGTCCCCTCTGATGATTCAGAAGGTGTGTTCTCATGAATGAAGAGGTGCAACTACATATTTGGAGCTTGAATTTAACAGTAGAGCTATAACTCCACCTGAATTAGTAAGAACTGCCCTCCTTCTCACTGCTAGTAGAATTGATGGCAGTTTGTATCTTTGGGAATCAGCACTGGCAAACTGAAGGAGAGGAGTCAAGTATTACTATTCATCTCCTTCCCAGAGTCCTTAGGATCAGAGATATAACATTGATTTTGGTATTGACAGTTTTATAAAACAATTTTAGAATTTATGTGCCAGGAATAAACCTTGCTCATATCATCTGGGACCTCTTTTGTACTAGAAGAGGAGCCTTGGATACTCTGTTGGAGCACGCAAGACAAGCACAAGAACATCAGTTACCAGGATGCTTTTTGGGCAGATGTGAGTGTCCTTCATGTTCACAGGCTGGTACATAGAGCATGCTCCATTCATGATTCCTGAATGAATGAGCGAGTGAATGAACATAGCGAGGGAAGTCTGTCTTAAAGTCAAACAGCACATAATGAAATGAAAACTTACATATGAAAGCAAATCAACCAAGCAACCAAACAACAACAACAAAATGTTACAAACGAGTGTGCTGATAAAGAGGAGAATTAAACAAAATGGCCAAAAACTTAACATTCATGAAAATTAGACTCCAGAATGAAAAAATATCAGTCTGATTCCCTCTGAATTGTAAAGACATGAAGTTTCCTCTTAACCTCTATATAATTCTATTTTGGGGGATTTATATTTATTTTTATTTAATTCCATTCATTTTGGATAAATGCCAAGTGGATCTGTGGCTGATAATTGTGGCAAACTAGGGTTGTGGTATCTAATAACTCTCTCTGAAACACATATACACATGCACACCCATACACACGCACGTCACCAATTATTTATGTAAGGCAAAATTCAGTCTGAAAAGTCACATTAATCTGTGTTTGCTTCCTGGACCTTCACTTTCTAGCCTGGCTAAAACTAAGTGTCTCATTTGCAAAACTGGAAATATGATACTTATGTTACAAGAAAGCTTTAAAGAAATGACCTATTTATCATTCTAACTCTGTGTGTGTGTGTGTGTGTGTGTGTTATTGGACAGCGAGAGACAGAATGAGGGAGGGAACATAAGCAGGGGAATCCCATACCAGGTATCATGCTAGGAATTTACACCCACACACAAGTTTCCTGACTTCTTCAAGTTTATATTCTAGAGCCTAAGACACAGAATAAAAAGGCAGCAAATAAATGACACTTGCAGGTTGTGACTAATGCTCTGAACAAAATAAACAAGGTGTTTGGGTAGACAATGATAGGAAGACCTATGTTAGATAGTCCATCCTGAAAAGCCCATCTGAAGACTCTGAATCAGAATCCTTAGAACTGAGAAGGAACCAGTAAGGAAAGGGGCTTATGCAGGAAGAATGGTGAATGCCAAGGTCCTGGGGCTGGCAAGTTCTTGGGAGGGCCAGTGGGTTGAAGAACATTGGTCAAGGAGAAAGTTGAGGTGAGTTGAGAACAGGGTCAAAGTCAGTGCACACAGGGCCTTGAAGATCTGGATGAGCTTAGGTTTTATTCTAAAGGCAAAGTGAAGCTACTAAAAATATCAAGCAGGGGGTTGACTTTGTCATGTCTACATTCTTTAATAATCTGACTTCTGGCTGGAACATGGACTGTGGAGGGGCAGAAGTAGAAACTAAAATACAAGTGAAGAGGCAAATCACAATAGATGAGAAAGAGAAGATGCAGACTGAAACGAAGAATGTGTCACTGGAGAAAGAGATAGATGTGTGCATTTTTCATATATTTTGGGTAGAGGATGGACAGGACTTGATAAAAGGTTGGATAATGGGAGTAGAAGAAAGGGATAACTCTAAGGTGACCCCAAGGTTCTGCTTTAGGGGATAGTCTGGCCATTTACAGAGGAAAAAAACCTGAGGAGAAACAGGTTAGGGGTCACAAATAAGATAATGCATACCTTGTATGGAAAGCACTTAACGCAGATCCCGAGGTGTAATGTGCTTTCAATGGGTGGCACTAAAAGAAAATGCTTCTATTATCTGATAATTCAGGTCCATTAGTTTCCCTTGACAACCTATTACAATTTAAATAAAATCTTTCAGAAGCATTTTCAGTTTCCTGTTTCTGTGCTTTATGTTCACTTTTCAGTAACTAAATGTTTAAGGTCTATATATTCCTTAAAATCTCATGGGGGGGCGGTAACAAAGACAAAATTCCCATTGCTATTCCACTTTTCATTTGAAATAAACACTGCACACTAGAGTGATTTTGTAATCCATTCTTCCTGACTCTTACCTCTACAAGAAGACAGAGATGCTCTTTGGACCTCCTCAGCAAGAATACTGCGGGAAACATGGACCACAGAGAGACGGACTACAGTTCTTCTTGTCCAGGGCCGGTGACTGGGGAGTCCCAGAAATAGAGCAACCAATGTTATTAACATGTATGGGGAGATTGCCACAGGCTGGACAATGTGCCTTAAGTACTCTATAGTAAGGGCAGTCCCTTGGAGCAGGCATTTTTCTCCTTGACTTAGATCTAGGTAGTTATTACAGCAATTTCCCAGCAGATGGCAGCAAATGGCCCTAAAGAAGGGGAACCTCATTAAGTTGCATCCAGTTACCATTGGGCTATGACTGGGTACACAATCTCTCGTTAAAGACTTATAACCACGCAGTAGATGGGTTATATCATTATCACTTCCATCATTGTGAGGCTTATAGAAGAGGGACATGTGGCCCAAAGTCAAGTGTAGAAGAAAACGAGAGAGCTGGGATTTGGAATCCAGGTCTGAGTCAACAACCCAGGAGCCTGATTTTTATGCTGTGTGAAATCGCCAGAGATGTTTCTGGTTCCTCAGAATGACTGTGGACCTTGCAGGGATCCAAATTTTGGCTGATGTAAAGGAAACTATTCTAAATAGCAGAGCTTCCCCACAGTGGAGCAGACGATTTCCCGAGATGACCTGCTCACACCAAGGCTGGAGACATACACGGAGATGCTTGGATGGTGGACCATCAAAGAGACTTCTGCAGAAGAAGGAAGTTGAGCTAAATGGCCCATGGCATGGAGCCCTTCAAAGTGAAATCAGTCTCTGGGGAAAGAGTGTTCGCAGTATGTTCATTTTAACAGTACTTTGTGACTCAATGTTGGGTTACATTTGGAGAAAGTTTCAGAACCTATTTAAAAGCCAAATAAGAAAAGAAACTTTATTACTCGTTATTTCTTTTTTTTAAAGATTATATTTATTTATTTGACAGAGAGAGACACAGCGAGAGAGGGAACACAAGCAGGGGCAATGGGAGAGGGAGAAGCAGGCTTCCCGCTGAGCAGGGAGCCTGATGCAGGGCTCAGTGCAGGGCTCGATCCAGGACCCTAGGATCACGACCTGAGCCAAAGGCAGATGCCCAATGACTGAACCATCCAGGCGCCCCTATTACTTGCTAATTCTTGTTTCTCTTGGCTACCTTTCCCTTAAGTGATCACCAGACTTGACTCTAAATAACATTTCACCGTTCGTTAAATTTTAACGTAAATCAAGGTACAGCCCACAATCTATCTTACTGATATTACCCAAAAGGACATATCTAAAGACAAGTAGGATCAATGGACAAGTGCATAATCCCCCAGGGTAACAAATTTGATTTAGATAATACATTTTAGTGCTTTTTTAAAAAATAGTTTAGTCACCTTTCCTTATAGTTATACCTGATGCTTTTGTAATAGTAACAGTCAGCAGGCATTTATCAAGTACAAGGTAAGTTTTAAAGTCCAATTGTATATATCATGGCATTTTCATTTGATCTCCATAAAAACGTTGTGATGTGTAACAGACAGAGATCAGTAGCTCCATGTCCCAAATAAGAAAACTGAAAGAAGTGACTTACTCATAATAAATGCCTGGTAGAGACCTGAACTCCTGAACCCTAAAAAGACACTGTCTTGGTTTAATGTTTAAAAGCTTGGACTCCATCTTCCAATAATTGGGTGTACTTCCCAGCCCTTTCTCTTCATAGCCATGTTGGCCATGTCACATAATTTCTCTGGCCCCTAGTTCCTTCATTCTTAGGATAAGGTTAATAAAAGTATCGATTAGATACAGTTGTTGTGAAGATTATATACTGAATTCTAGGTACTGACCAGAACGTGGTAGCACCCAACACATTTTAGCTACTACTAGTATATTCTGTGGTCTCTGACACTTGTGTCCTTATGCTGCCTTCGTGAGGACCACATACTGGCAGCTGTTTCTGACAACCTGGAAGCAATAAAAACAGTGTGACCCAGCACCTGTCCTGCTCCGACACACTGATAATGGAGTAGAAGCAGGGGTGGCACTCAGAGTGACTGTTCCAGAACAGAAACCCCTATTGGAAAGTGTTGACAAAGGAAAGGATTGTTAATGACATCAAAAGAACAAAATCCATGGCGGCAAAAATGGATAATATAACCATAATAGAATTAACAATTTCTGTATTTTGAAATAGGCCATAATTGGTGTGAAAATACAAGCCTCATTCCAGGAAAATGTATTTCTGACTAGATGAGAACTAGCACAGAATTCTTATTCAGAATATGAAGTACTCTCAGATATTCGTATTATCTTGACAAATGGTGGTTTAGCATCTCCTATGTGCTAGGAAGTTTTCTGGATGCTGAAGTAGAACTTAAACTCTAGAAAAGGAAATATATATGCAAACAACTAAGTATGCAAACACATCTATGATAAGTAAAATCTTCATAGGCGCTAGCGAGAAAGCTGTAACGCAGTAAATATGTCAAGATTGTTAGGAGCAGTTTCTTTTCAATGGGAAGATTAAAGAAGTCTTCTCTAAATGGATGATATGTGAATAAAAATCTGAACGAAATAAGAGATCCAGTCTTGCCAATCTCTAGAAGAAGAACATCCTAGGAAGAGAGAACAGCAAATGCAAATGTCCTGGGGCAGGAACATTTGTGATATAGTCAAGGTAGAGTGAGGAGACCAATGGAGTTAGTGCTTGAAAATTGGCAAGAGATGATCCTGGTAAATTAAGACAGATGCTGGGTCATATTGTGACCCATAGGCCTTAGAAGGGCATCTAGATTTTATTCTGAGTATAATGTGAATCTATTGAAGGATTTTGAGCAGGGAATGCACAATCTGATTTCTAGGGTGCCATTGCAGAATAGGCAAGAGATGATGATGGATATGACTTCAGTGGCAGCACTGGAGATAAAGAAAACTCAGCGTTTATGGGATATATTTGGAAATAAAACCACCAGTGCTTCCTAATGGATGTAGGAGGTGAGGAACAAGGAATAAAGAGGCTTGAGCCCATGGAATTTGTTAAATGATGATAGCACTTTCTGAGGTGGGGAGATCCAGGGTGGGGAAGTTTTAGTTCAGAAGAAGGACTATCAAGAATTATGTTTAAGCAAGTTACATTTGAGGTGTTCAATAGAAATCCAAGCAGAAATGCCAAATAGGAAAATGAAGATATGAGGTCTTAGAAGAATGTGGGAAAGGATGAGATCACTTAGGGAGTCTGAGGACCTGAGAAGGGAAGGGGAAAAATAGAAGCAAGTGAAATGGAAGTAATCAGGTTATGCAAAGAAAACTGCAATTGGAGTGGAGATGGAAAGTGCTTGAAAGAAGCTAGCATGTTTCAAAGCAACAATCAAAATTTACAAACACACTTACCCCACCCCTATGTCCTTCAATTCATGGATCAAAGAAAAACAGCACCCAACTTGGGAGGACCTCTGGGTAGGACAAAGCACTTTGGATAAATGCAGTTTTCGGGTACAATAAGACAGTGCATAGTCCTAGAAGATATTTCAAAAATAGTGAATTTACTGGTAACAGATAGTGAGTGCTAGGAGGGTAGAGAGAAGCTGTGGGAAGTTTGAAAAAGGGTGAGAAATGTAATGAGATGACAGCAGGATGTACAACCCTCTGGGATCAGAGTCCTGGGAATGGTGGATAATGACCTGGGGGTCTTACACTTCCCAGCCGGGTCAGTAGCCATGCAGTGTTACTTCTGATGATGTTATAGGGGAAGATAGGTAACCCATTTTAACCCCAATATTCATTCATCTTGGGACTGATGGTATCCTGCACAAGGCAATAGGTGGTTGTGATTCAGGAATTTATTCTAGAAAACCTGGAATGAGCCTGAGATGTTCATTGTTATGCTCATGGGACTGACATATGGTCAAGATGTAACATGTACTGATTAACAGTATTGCTTGTAAGCATAGGCCGGGGTGAGCTCAAGAAGAGTTTTTACCATCTTGTGAGTATTCTTTATTGATAACCACAAGATGGATGGCTTACACCTTAATTAAAAAAAAATCATTGCTAAAAATTCCTAATCATCAGAGCCTTCAGCAAGTTGTAATCCTTTTGTTGAAGGAAGATCTTGAGGTTCATGGTTGCTGACTGATCAGAGTGTTGGTGGCTGAAGGCTGGGGTGGCCATGGCAAGGTCTTAAAATGAGGCAACGGTAAAGTTTGCTGCATTGATGGACTCTTCCTGTCATGAACAATTTCTCTGTAGCATTCGACGCTGCTTGATAGCATTTCACCTACGGTAGAATGTCCCTCAAAATGGAAGTCAATCTTCTCAAACCCGGCTGCTGCTTACACAGCTAAGCTTATGTAATACTCTAAATCCTTTGTTGTCATTTTGACACTTTCACCAGGAGTAGTTTCCATCTCAAGAAACCTTTCGCTCATCCATAAGCAGTAATTCCTCGTCCATTGAAGTTTGATCATGAGATGGCAGCAGTTCAGTCCCATCTTCAGGTCCCCTTCTCATTCTAGTTCTCTCGCTGTTTCTACCACTTCCGCGGGTACTTCCCCCACGGAAGTCTTGAACCCCTCAAAGTCATCCATGAGGGTTGGAATCAGCTTTTTCCAAATTCCTGTTCCTATTTTACTTCCTCCCACAAATCACAAATGTTTTTAATGATATCTTGAGTGGGGAATCCTTTCCAAAAGGTTTTCAATTTCCTCTGCTGATGTCCATTAAATAAATCACTGCCTATGGCAGCTACACTCTTACAAAATGTATTTCTTCAGTAGAGAGGCTTGGAAGTTGAAATTACTTCTTCATCCATGGGCTGCAGAATGGACGTTGTGTTAACAGGCATGAAAACAACATTGACCTTCCTGTCCATCTCCATCAGAACTCCTGAGTGACCAGGTACATTGTCAATAAGCAATAATGTTTTGAAAGGAATCTTTTTTTCTGAGCGGTAGTGGGTTTACAGTGGGTTTGCTGGAGTAGAGTAGGTTCTAAACAGATACGCTATCATCTAGGCTTTGTTGTTCCATTTATAGATCACAGGAAGAATGAACTTAGCATAATTCTTAAGAGTCCTAGGATTTTCACAATGGTAGATGAGCATTGGCTTCAACTTAAAGTCATCAGCTGCATTAGCCCCTAACAAGAGAGTCAGGCTGTCCTTTAAAGTTTTGAAGCCAGGCATTGATTTCTCTCAAGCTGTGAAAGTCCTAGACAGCATCTTCTTCCAGTAGAAGGCTGTTTAATCGACACTGAAAATCTGTTGTTCAAGGCAGTCACCTTCATGAATGGTCTTAGCTCGACCTTCTGGAGAATGTGGCTGCAGCTTCTAGCTCAGCACTTTCTGCTTCCCTCACCTTGCAACTTGATGTTATAAAGATGGCTTCTCTCCTTAAATCTCATGAACCAACCTCTGCTAGCTTCAAACTTCTGCAGCTACCTCACCTCTCAGCCTTCACAGAATTGAGAGTTAACGTCACGCTCTGGATTACGCTCTGCTAAAGGGAATGTTGTGGCTAGTTTGATCTTCTATCCAAATCACTAAAGCTTTTTCTGTATTAGCAAGATGGCAGTTCTGCTATCATCTGTGTGTTCACTGGAGTAGCACTTTTAATTTCCTTCAAGAAATTTCCCAGGGTGCATGGGTAGCTCAGTGGGTAAACCTCTGCCTTCGGCTCGGGTCATCGAGTCCCTCATCGGGCTTTCTGCTTAGCAGAGAGCCTGCTTCCCCCTCTCTCTCTGCCTGTGTCTCTGCCTACTTGTGATCTCTCTCTGTCCAATAAATAAATAAAATCTTTAAAAAAAAAAAAAGAACGTTTCTTTTGTATTCACAACTTACATAACTGTTTGGCACAAGAGGCCGAACTCTCAGCCTATCTTGACTTTCAATATGCCTTCCTCACTAAGCTTAATCATTTCTAGCCTTGGACTTAAATGGGAGATACGCTGTTCTTCTTCTCACTTGAACACAGAGGGACCATTATAGGGTTATTCACTGGCCCAATTTTAATATTGTTGCATCTCAGGGAATGGGAAGGCCAAGGAGAGGGAGAGAGATGAGGGAACAACCAGTCTGAGAAGTTGTCAGAGCACACACAACCTTTATCAGTTAAGTTCACCATCTTATAGGAGCACCGTTCATGGCACCCCAAAACAATGGCAACAGTAACATCAAACACCACTGATCGCAAATCGTAACAAATATAAGAACAAGGGAAACTGAAATATTGTGAGAATGAACAAAATGTGACACAGAGGCACAGACTGAGCAAGTGCCAGTGGGAATATGGCTCCCATAGACGTGCTCGACACCTTCCATTTGTAAAAAAATACAGTATCTATGAAGTGTAGTAAAGCAAAGCACATAAAAGGAGGGATTCCTATATTGTGAAAAATGTCAGAGTAGCTGTAGCCTTGGGGAATAGGGACAGTCTGTGAAGGGCAATGAGGGAACTTTCTGCTGTAGCAGTTCATGCATGCAAACTGCATAGAACACTTAAGCTTAGGGCACCTTAATATATGAATGTTACAACTTATGGAGGATGTTAAAAATGGACAGAATAAGATACCACTTAGAAGAATTCTGAAGCTTGAAAAGAACACTCTGTGTGCTGTATACAGATGTAGACATGTTGTAAAAGATGAAACATATATATAGTAACCATTAACACCAACTCCAGAGTGAGTTATTTCTAGGGAGGGAGGGTGAGAGATTTGGTCCAGAGGAGTGGACTTTCATTATCTTTATCTTCAAGAGAACACCTTGTCACAGTTAGGCTGCCGTAACAGAATATAATCGACTGGATGACTTATCAACAACAGAAATTTTTGTTTTGGAGACTGGGAAGTCCAAGGTCAAGGTGCCAGCAGATTCCAAGTCTGGGGAGAGCTCACTTTCTGGTTCCTAGATGGCTGTTGTCTTGCTGTGTCCTCATGTCCACCAAATACCATCACACTGGTGGATTAGTTTTCAACAAATAGATTCTGGGGGAACATGAACATTCCATCTATGGCACATACCATACAAAAATGGCCAAGAGTTAACATTTAGTCAATCTTGGTTGTGAGTATATAAATGCCAGCTATGTATTCGTTCTATTTTAATGTTCTGAAGAA
>RCUC01122101.1:0-21553 GCA_003697995.1 Taxidea taxus jeffersonii | reverse complement strand
CCCCCCCCCCCACACACACACACCACATCTTCTTTATCCATTCATCTGTCAATGGACATCTGGTCTCTTTCCCTAGTTTGGCTATTGTGGACATTGCTGCCATAAACATCGGGGTGCAGGTTCCTTCCCACTTGGATCACTATGTTTATATCCTTTGGAGAAATACTTAGTAGTGCAATTGTTGGGTCATAGGGTAGCTCTATTTTTAACTTCTTGAGGAAACTCCATACTGTTTTCCAGAGTGTCTGCACCAGTTTTGCATATTCTTCTTATTTACTTTTTTAGGAAGGAGGGAGAGAGAGTGGGGGAGGGGCAAAGGGAGAGAGAGAGAATCTTAAGTGGGCTCCACACCTAGAGGGGAGCTCGGTCTCACAACCCTGAGATCATGACCTGAGCCGAAATCAAGACCCTTAACTAACTGAGCCACCCAGGCATCCCATGTGTTTAAATATTCTCAACCCAAATCAGTGAAAGCTTATAAACAACAGGGGCTCACCATGGAGGCTAACCAAAAGCATTGCTTGTCTTGCCCATTGCCACCAACAGTATGCACTCTACTAACAAGCCAAGTATGACTTAGGTCTCACTAATGTGGGTGGATAGGCGCTAACCAATGGCAAGGTGCCCACTCTCAGCTTTCCTCCCTTTCTCTGAAACAACTGGCCAGGTGTTTGTTAACAGCACATGTAAAGTTTGCTGAGAGGAAGAAGTCAGTGGCTATACCAAGATAGAGAGGCTAGCAGAAGACTGTTTGCCCTGTCTCTTCACCTGCCTATACTGAAACTGAATCAGGAAACTGCAGCATATTTGGTCAGAAGGTCTTTCTATTTATACTCGTAATTTCTCTCTTTCTTTTCTTATTTTTTTTTCTTTTCCCTCAGAGAGATGGGTGTTTCAAAATTCCAATCAGAATTGGCAGTGGGAAAAGAGCAGGGAAAATAATGGTACTCCAGTACTTCTGTGGCATATTCACAAACCCTATGAATTTTTAACGAAGGAACAATGTCCACAATTAGATTTGAAATGAGCTTTTCTTTGTAGGCATGCTTATGGTAAGTGGAGTATGAGTGGATTTTACTTTATATTCAGTAAGCGATACCAAGTACAAAAAACACCATGATTTAATAGAAAATAAAAGCAAATTGTTGATTGTTCACAGATCTTTTTTTCTTCTCCTAGATTTACAGAAGTGTGGCAGTTTCTAAAATTACATTTTACTTTATTTAAACTCCAATATATGCCAAGGAACTCAATGGTACAGAAAGTCATTTTCAAGAAGTCATGACCTGAAAGCTCTCTTTTTGTTATTACATGGAGAATTTATTTCTATTTTACATATATATATGTGTGTGTGTGTGTGTGTGTGTGTGTATACGTGTACACACACACACACACACACACACACACACACATATATATATTTTATTTGTCAGAGAGAGTTAAGCACAAGCTGGCAGAGCAGCAGGCAGAGGGAGAAGTGGACTCTGCTGAGCAGGGAGCCCAATGGAGGACTCGATCCCAGGACCCTGGCATCATGACCAGAGCCGAAGATCGATGCTTAACCAGCTGAGCCACCCAGGTCTTCCTGTGTGATATATTTTAAACTATAAAAAAGAATTCCCAATGTATAACTTTGGGGAGAAAGATTAAGCTTCCCCATTTGAAAATTAATCCATCTCAAATGAATATTAAAAAAAGTTAAGAGTGAAGAAGAAAATAGCCTGGGGTTATGGCTACTTAATTTGCATTTTGAGGCCAAAGCTGAACTCTTGTCTTCCTATGGCTCAAGTTTCTAGCATCACAGAATCATACACAAACAGTGTCCAGCACCCCTGGATGGCTTTCAGGGTCCTCTGGAATCTGCCTCCTGGTCACCTCGGCTACCTCAGTTCCTAAGGCATCCCCTCTCCTGGAGCCCCCAGGACTCAGGCCTTGTTACTCTTCCTTGAGCCTGCCAAGCAGGGTCCTCGCTCAGTGACTGTGCCCTTGTGTTCCCCCACATCCTGTCCCACCACCTGCTCTCTCCTCTCAGTCCCCTCTCTGCTGAAATGTCACCCCCTGCAGACAGGCTCTCTGACCTACCCAAAACCAGTTCTTCTGTCCTTCTCCCGTCCTTGTTTATCTCCACAGGATTTCGCAGGTTCTGAGGCTGTATTACATAATCATGTCTTTGATAGGTTGTCTCCTGTAAGGGCAGGCTGACCAAAAAAATGTGCTTTTCTTGCTAAATCTCCATCAGCCCAAATGGTGTCTAGTACACAGTAGACATGCATCCTCTGTTCCCCCCACCACAAATTTACTGAATAAATGTTCTGAGTGTGTTTGTGTACACACATGCTCACACAGACACACACACAGAGTATTAATCGGGTCTTTTATTTTCTGAATTTCCTGATGCAGGAAGGAGGCCTCCGTCTGGAGGCTTGCTGGCACTGGAGGGACCACCCCTTCCAGGGCTAGCCCATTCCCTGAGACAGCAAACAACTCACCTGAGACCACACTCTTCAAATGAGAACCTAGAATCCAGACCCCATACTCTCAATCATCTCTGTCCTGGGGGCTCACACTCTAAACCACCATTCCTCTGTTCTCACTGCCCCAGGGCCAGGCACCAGATACCTTGAGAGAACCCCTGTACCTCAAGGCCTGCTCAAATTATTCCAACTAGACAATCCGAAACCTGCTTACTCTGCTTCGTTCATTCCTTCCCTCAGAAATCACAATAAAGCTTTTTGCCCACATTTCCCCCTCACCTCCCTGGGCTCCCGTTGCATCCTGACTGAACTTGGTGCCTCCCAGTGTGGCCCAAGGGCACGCTCTGCTCTCTTAGGAACTCTGAGTAACAAAATATTTTTCAATGTAATCTCTTGATCTCTTGGCTTGCCAAACCTAAATAATAATAAAACCTGCATTTTAAAATGTACCCATACAAATTTGCTAAATGACTCAAACAAATGAAGTTCACTGTGTCATCTAGCAAAATGACAGGACCGTGACCAAGAGTCATGGTTTTCCTGGACTCATGAGAAATAAAGTGTCTGTGATGTTTTAAAGATTTATATGTAATTTAGCCCTCATCATGGTTCTGAGATTAATTTATGAATTGTTTTTGTGGTCATTATTGTTGAATTCTACTTTGACTCTCAAGCATTTTTCTTTTTAAGATCTAAATACCAGTAAGTCAACAGAGCAGCCCTGTCTTGTTCTTTTTTTTTTTTTTAAGATTTTATTTATTTGTTTGAGAAAGAGAGAGACAGCTAGAGCGTGATGGGGGGATGGGTCAGGAGAGGCAGAAGGAGAAGCAGACTCCCTGCTGAGCAGGGAGCTGACTTGGTACTTGATCCTAGGACACCAGGATCATGACCTCAGCCGAAAGCGGACATTTAACTGACTGAGCCACCCACGTGCCCCTGGCTTGTCCTTTTTGCCAGACACAAATAATTAACACTAGACACCAAATACCAATAAATTGTCAATGAAGCACACACAAATTTATTCTCTTTAAACTCAAGGAAACAGTTAAGTCCTACCTATAATTTTCTAAATTATAGTAAGCTTTAAAAGCAGTGAGGACACATTTCCATGACTTGATGCACTCAGTGAGTTTTTCAAAGAACATTAGAACCATTACAACATAGTTGTTCTCTTCTCATTCCAAAAAAATATAGTTCATGTTGTTCCATGGCCCACCGGTCAGATGCCTCGATATTCTCTGCTGGCACACACCTCAGGCAGGGTTAAGCCTGGGACTGACAGGCGGGGCAGCCCCAGAAACTGATCCTGAGAAAGTGACCTTTGATTCACCCTCACAGTAAGCTCAGAGGAATGTGCTGGGTGGTTACCCGTCACTTGCACCTGGTAAGGAGGAAAGCCTGAAGCTGGAGTCTTCAGCACAGTAGGGATGGGCCAAAAAGCTACAAAGATGGCCACAGGAATGGCAAAAGGAGCTTCTAGAATGAACTAAAGAGAGCCTAAGACCTGTCAGTTGCTGCCTCTGTCAGACGAGTCTTCAGTGGTATCTGATAGCCAGGGAAGCTTGTTCTCTAAGGGGGAAAGTGCCACAGAACCTTCCATTCCATGGCAGCTGTCCTCATGTGGTCAAACTCATGCCTCCTCCGCTTATGTTACATAGCACCACATAGCCACGGTCACCCTGCTGACACCCACATCCTCCCTAATAGAAATACCTTATCCTGCTAAGGTATTAGTAATAATAAGAGCATGATTTTCAGCAAACTTCAGAAAGGTCTTAAAACTATGTTCTCATGCTCTGAAAAGATGCTTTCCTAATCTATGCAAGGATTAAAGATTTACATCAGAGGAGAGAGAGGAGTGCACTCTTTAGGGAATCAGCTTTCCTTTCTTACCCAAAGTCCCCACTGCCTCCCACACCTGCAGCAGGGCTGTGGCCCTCAGAGCCCCGCCCTGCCTTCTCTTTTCCACACAACCTTCCTTCCAGGGAACATGGAGGCCCGCCTCCTCCAGAAACCTGAGGAGATCAACTCTTTTTTTTTTTTTTTTAAAGATTTTATTTATTTATTTGACAGACAGAGATTACACAAGTAGGCAGAGAGTCAGGCAGAGAGGGGAGGAGAGAAGCAGGCTCCCCGCTAAGCAGAGAGCCCGATGCGGGACTCGATCCCAGGACCCTGGGATCATGACCTGAGCCGAAGGCAGCGGCTTAACCCACTGAGCCACCCAGGCGCCCGAGATCAACTCTTTATGGCGGCTTGCTCCCTCCAACTCAAGGGTGGTATGTCCGTGGATTTGATGGGAGACATGAAACCATTATTTTAACTTTTAAGAGTTATGTTTACTTTTAGCTATGTGAAACTAATGTTTCTGTGGATTTAAAAAATGGTCAAATATTGGAAGTTTCACATAGTTCAACTTCACATGTGTCAGAAAAAAAATGTACTAGAAGAAAGCTGTATGATTTTGCTGATATTACTGCTTAGGAAGAAGACTAAAATAGATACTTTAGCAAGTCATGTATAAATAAGTAAAAAATATGTTCTGATGGTACAAACATGGCAAAACGTGTTAAACCGATATCCACCTTCGAAGGGCAAACATCTGCATTTTGACAACCAGTGTTCCATATGCCTCTTTGGCCATTTCACATGCCCCATTTTGGTGGTTATTGTAAGGGCCTATTTAGCCAGAGTGATTCCATCTCTCGGATTAAACAGCCATTGTGTTGTTTCTGTAGTAAAATATAGTCCACCAGCCCCATAACAGAGCCAAAAATATAAGGGTAGGTCAGGTCAGGAAGAGGTAACAGAGCCCAAATACAAGGGTGGGTCAGGTCAGGTGGAAATAACAGAGTCCAGATGCAGGGATGAGTCGGGCCAGGTGAAGACATCCAGTCAGTGGGTCGAGCATACTGTCTCCCTAGCTACCAAGGAGTGTGGGCCCCGCCTTTTGGGCGCCAGTTCTGACCAAGGTGATAAGCTAGTTCAAATAGCTACTATGGGTAGAATTGTAATTCAACTGGCCACCTGTGTGTGACCTAGCATGACTGTGCGGCTTTCTCTGTGTGTTACAATCTCATTGTCCACCTGTGTGTGGCCAGGCTCAACCACATGGCCTTTGCTCTATAAAAGTTAGTCTCTAAGGCAGGGAGGGGTTGCCCTCTCTGTAGGAGGCGGTCACGATCAGTCGGTCTGATTCTCAATGCTTGGCGCAAAATACAGCTTTGCTTGACTTTTGCTTTGTATCAGTCTCATTCCTTTGACCATGGACCCAATAGTTATTTTCTCTGTGTGTCTATGTGTTTGTGTTTTCTCTTCAACTGATTTCCCAGACATTCAAAGGCAGGGAGTAATCTGAATGGTCAACCTCTCAGCATAGTACCTTGTACACCGCAGACGGACCTATCCTATGGACCATCCGGTCACTTACAATGGTATCACCAGGAAATACCATTTGTTTTCCTTTTGTTTGTTTGTTTGTTTTCTTTGAAGTAGGCTCTATGCCCAACCCGGGGCTTGAACTCATGACTCTGAGTTCAAGTGTGGCATGCTCCAGTCACAGAGCAAGCCAGGAACCCTGTTTTCCTTCTTGTTTTTCTAAAGATAGAAAGTGATTGGCCATGCTATTATGGCCAGGAAGGCTTAGACCTGCAGCAACTTAAAACTGAGGACTTCTAACAATGTGGCACATTAGAAACTGCCAAGAAGTGTTAAGAGGCAGTGTGGTCTACCAGACAGAACACGGGCTAACCATCTGAACTCGCTCCATTTAGCAGCAGAATATGCATAATTTCCTCTGCTTCCCCATCCCAACAGACAATGCCACAAAAAGGTAGGAGGGGAGAGACTATGGGAAGCCAGCTCCTCTTATGACATGCTCGTGGCCTCATCTTCTCTGTTCAGCTACTGACCACTGTAGCCAACATTAAGTTCAGTTGAATACTGTCCTTTAAAAAATGATGCCTAGGTCTTTTGAAATGTGTGGGGATAATTACGGGTCACATGTTTCAAAACATTAACTAATGTCACTCATACAACCTATCTACTTCATTTCTCGTTTAAAAACACAAAATATTACACACAGTTGATATTCTGAAAGGTCTTGTAACACGTTTCTTTTAGATACAGCGATTAAGAAAAAAGTTATGCCTACTAACCGGTCTTGCTGCAATTCGTAGAATGCTAGGTCTTCATAATACCTAGGAGGTCGGTCACAAAGATGTTACAATCAATAATATTTTTTAAAAATTATTATAAAAATGTGTGGTGAGGAGAGAAGAAAGATTGCTTTCATCTGGGGTGCCAGGGAAGTAGCACAGAGAAGAAAACTATGGGCTGAGTCTTGAGGGATTAAAAAAAAACCTCAATGGGAAGAGAGAGAGGGAAAATGGCAGCTCAAGAAGGGAATGAAAAACCCCAATATGGGAAATCCAGAGTGGTGGAAGCCACTGAAAGAATGGGGGTGGTGGTGTTGTGTCTCTTTTCACTACTTTACATTTAAGTGAAGTTATTCAGATTATATTGGACTCTGTATCTACAGAATGACAATGGTAGTTTGCATTCCCTAAAATGTTGCTTTGAGAAAGATGTCAAGGAATTTAAATTCATGCTTCCTAAGTATAATGTTTTCCTATATAAAGACGCTAGCTTATCAACTAGAAAACTAAAGTAAGCTTTTTTATAAAAAGACAGACTGAAGGGATTAGGAAGGTCTTGAGAATATAAACATACATTTACTCACCAACTCATGAAATACTAAATAAAACTAGGGTTTTACCGCTCAAAGCATAAAAGGAAGCATTTTAGTAGAAAGAAATTAAAGCACATTTTAGAGCATAGGAAGTAATCTCAGAATTCATTAACCAAGAGACCAAAATATATACAAAATATATATTTTAAAAGAGTTTTAAATAAAGTCATGGAAAATAGATTTATAATGATTTACTTAAACCAGGTTAGGAATGGCAGGAGTCTCTTCACAACCTTCGAGGAGCCCCAATGTGAGCTTTCTATAGCCTTAATATTGACCAGTTGCAAGAAAAAAAAAAAAAAAGTCGATAACAACATGAAGATTACTGGACTCTTAGAAGAAAGTTACTGTACCAGCCTGATGTTCATAATAGTGAGGACAGAGAACATTAATTCTAATCATATACACGTCATTGACTTGTGAAAAACATTTTAAAAGTTCAGTGAAAAGGTAAGTATGCTATGAACACAGAGACATCAACTCTAATAGAAAAGAGATTCTGAAAAATAAAATTTTGATCATAAAACTCTATAGTCATAATCTTAGGGAAAGAAAAGGGAATGCTGTTACAGAAAATGCTAAATCTTTATAAGAATTGCTGTGGTGAAATCTGGTTCTACAAAAATGAGAAGTAAATGGCAACAATGATGCAGAAGTAAAGACAATCACCAAAGTAGGAAGGATTTGTAGAAGAATGCTAGAGAGGCCTATCCCCAGAAGGACCAGAACTGAACATTTTGAAAAAATACCTAAGGTAGTACATGGAATATATTTAAACATACCTGAAGAGAAGGAAAGGACAAATAGAAATACTTCGGGGCAAGGCCATTAACAATGTACAAGAAACATGAAAGAATTGCTCAATCCCCATTTTGGGTCTCCCTCTGCAAGCATACAAGGTATTAACTGGAAACAGTATAATAAACCCCCATGGGCATGGAATTTCAGCCCAGGTGGTAGTAGGAGTAGAGAGAGGGAGACAGTAGAGCTATCTTCAGATACTCTCAGAACAAGAAACAAATGTAACGCTGAATCTAGGAGCCAATGAGATAGGATACTAGGTTAAATACTACCCACTTTTCCTTCCTGCAAATCTGAATTTATAGCAAGTTTATTAAGATTAGCTCATCTGACCTGGAGAACTTAATGTCACATTGAAACTGTTCACAACAACTATGGAATTCCAAAGAACGGTGTCGGTTTTGGAATAACAATTTACTAGCTTGGTGACTCATGGAAAAAGAGAAAGGGTGAAGCTAATCTTCACATTTTAGAAGGAAAGCAAATATAGAAGATAGATCAGATTAGTTAAGTGATACACCAAGGAATGGAATGAGGACCAATGGGATATGGCAAACCCATTTCAGGTTCATTCATTCTTTTCCCCTTTGGCTCAGTGAATATTTAGTTAACTCCTGTTGCACAGCCTTGGTTTAAGTCCTATGCCAACAAAAAACTCACTCCAAAGAATACTGGCCCAGATAGAGCAATATACAAGTATAAATGAAAAGATAGATAGCCAAATGCGTACTTTAATTAAAACATGGGTTAATATCAAGGACAGAGAGGAAGAATCAAACAACTCTCTCAGAGAAGTGATCCTAGATTTTCTTCATGGATGGTTGAAGGTTAAAACTGGAAGGGCATTAACAAGAAATGAAAAGTGTATCAGTAATCAACGACACTATGAACAAAGACACTTGGGTGAAGAGTACGAGTACATGGCATGTACAGAAATGAGTGTTTTTCTCTGGCTGTAGCTTAAGGGGCAAATGGTGGGGAATGATACTGAAAATACAGGCAGGGGAATGCTAGGCAGTTTGATTTCCATAAACAATGGGGCCCTAATGGAGTATTTTAAATTGGGAGTGACAGGATCAAATCTGTAATTTAAAATAATTCTTCAAGTGAGATAGATAGAGGGGAAGTTCACAGGGAGAAAACCTTGAAGAGGTGAACCCATTCTGATAATAATTACTAGGGTCCAGGCAAGATAATGGCAGTAGCAGAGGAGAGAGACAGTGGGAGTAGATTAGAGATATTTCTGCAGACAGAAAGATAGGACTTGGTGAGCAATTGGAATATGGAGGTAATGGTGCAAGAAGGTAATATTCAAAAATGATTCTCCTGCTTATGGCTCAGGAGACGTGGTGGATAAAAATGGGGGATTTCTAAGAACAGTTAAAATATGAGTTTAGTGTGGAAGGAGGAAATGTGAGCCTTTTTTTTTTTTTTTTAAGATTTTATTCATCTGTTTGACAGTGAGAGAGGGGAACACAAGCACAGGGAGTTAAGAGAGGGAGAAGCAGGCTTCCCGCTGAGCAGGGAGCCCAATGTGGGGCTCAATCCAGGACCCTGGGATCATGACTGGAGCCAAAGGCAGATGCTTAACAACTGAGCCACCCAGGAGCCCCAATGTGAGCTTTCTATAGAGCAATCAATTGCCCTCATTATTGAACTTACATAATGTATGCAAGCATGTTGTCCCCCAGGCAGATTATCTGATTGTCCTGACAGCTACAGAGCTAGCCTCTGTGCTTGGCACACGGTGATTCTTGGCCTTTGATGGACACTGGAATCCCCTGAGGAGGTTTTTTTAACTATATCTGGTCTGCACACTCTGATTTCTAAACCCTCAGTGGATCTGATATGAGGTTCCAAGACTTTTTTGAAACCAGTCCAAAGGAGATTCTGATGTGCATCAAAATTTGACAGCCACCGGGGATATAGTCAACAAATAACGGATCCATTAATTAAAAGACAGAAGGGAAGGAGAGAAGGCATCCTGAGGTTTTCGAAGAAGTGGCAGTTGCCTCTACTCAACGTTATGGTGTTGGTTGGAAAGTACACAACATGACTTTTCATATTTTCCAATCTTAAGGTTTCATGAATGTGATGTTATGGTGTCCCTAGCTTTGACTCTTGAAGACAGAGCACTGGCTGAGTGATCAATGAATCTTTTTGGCATCTTTCTCTTGCATTATTAACGGCCATCCTGCCTAATAGCAACACATTATTTAACTTTGTAATATTTTATTTACTTGCCCCAATGCCTGTCTCTTCTAGAATGGAGTTCCACGAAGGCAGGCAAGCTAGGTTTTTTTGCTCACTATTGTGTGTCCAGCACTTACCCAGCAAAACACAGATATCCAGTGAATAAATGAGAAATGAGCCAGATTTTTCTTGTGAAAATTTTTAGGCTATATTGTATCACTTTCGATAAGCCTATGGACCTGTTCGTGAGTGTACTTATTATAGATCCAGAAAACAGCTTCAGAAATAATAAAAACACATAGCAACAGACAAAATATTTTTACATATTTTTACCTCAAGGAAACACTTTGCCTCCAAAACTTTAAGGTTACATACACAGCTCCTTATAGAAAATAAATGAAAAATATGAATAAATAATCTGAAAGGATGAAACAGGCCCAGGTGTTTAATCTGAGAAATATTTAAACCATAGTCCTATTCCTTATCTAGATCTAGGAAGTCTTAACCTCAAAGTCTGATTGACCTCTGGGGCTTTCATATCCATTATGTGTTAGTAATCAGGTCTGACAATTAGGTATAAAACAAGTACATGAAGGAAAGGATGGGAAGGATGGGAAGCTCAAAGTTCACCTTAGAGCAGTCAAAGAAGTAGAAACAGGTGGCTGATGTGAATATCCAAAAATGTTACAAATCCCTGTATTAATTGTGATCAATATGCTTCTATATGTTGAACAGTTAAACATCGGCTTACACTACTTACTACAGTATTCAACCAACTCGTGACACTTTTTGACATTTTACTATCCTGGGACTGAATGGGAGTTGTTTGTTTCCTCCCTTTCTCCCTTCCTTCCTCCCTCCCTCCCTCCCTCTCTCATTCCCTCCCTCCCTTCTTTCCTTCCTTCCTATTTGGACAAAAACGATCAAAATCAGAATTCTCCTTTACCAATTTGCCAAGCATCTACAATCTTCACATATGTCAGCTCCTGTAACTGTCACAGCAGCTCGACAGATCAGGAAACTAGAGATCAGAGTGTGCTGATGTATGCCTGAAACTGGAATACCATAAAAAGTGTCCATTATAATAAAAAAAAATCACTGAAGCATCATTTTGATCTGGGTGAAAATGTATATTCTATGTATAAAAGCAGTTTTATTAAAATACTAAATATAAACCTCAATTATGAGTACCATAAAGCACTATGTTCTACTATGATACAATTTGGCTTCCTAAGAAGAAAATAGTATTGTTTCAACTAGTGGTACCAAAAAGATGTTAAAATCCGTGGTAGGATATACTGACCTCATATGCCTTTTGACCTGGGACACTGAGAAGGGTATACCATCTCTGTGGTATTCTTGCTAAAACTGTATAACCTCAATTTAATCAGAAGAGAGCATCACACCAACCTATATCAAAGACATCCTGCAAATAACTAACCAGCATTTACCCAAAAACATCATGGGTATGGAAGAAAAAGAAAGAATGCAGGACTGTTTTATTCATTTTTGGTATTTTTGGTGTATTCGGATCGTCAGTTTGAAGACCAGCTGCCAATACACAGTATTGGAAGTATAAATATAGGGTTAAGAAACTGGAATAGTTCTGTATCGTATCCAGGATATTAGTTAAACTTTATGATGCAAACTGTTTTAATATTATTTGCAATCTTCCCTAAACAGTTAAAATCGAAAGAGGACTCTCTGTTAACTAGAAACTCCAGTTAATGGATTGAAAATGACTTTACACTAAACTAAATACAGATGACATTTCTTACAAAGGCTGTAGGTCTTCCCAAATCAGTTTTTGAGCTCAGAAGATTAGAATCAGGATGGCTAGTTCCATTGTCCTAACCTGAGAGCAGACCTACAAGAGAAGTAGAACAAAAAAAGTGGGGGAGAGCAGGGATTGAAGCCAGGAGGAAGGAAACACTATTCCCTTAAAACACATTAATTAGCCTGTGAATACTACTAGGTGCTCCAGGCTAGAAGTGAGCAGCTTGCTTCTAAACAGATTTTAATTTTTAATCCAGTGGAATAGGTCAGAAGCAGCTCTCCCACCTGGAGGCCCTGGCCCAGAACCTACCTGCCCCCAGGCACCACTGTGGGTCTGCTGGTAATGGTCACCTTAGGGTAAAGGCAATCTCCAGGCAGCTACTTGGCTCTGGGAGCTCCGTTCCCAAGGAGCAGTAATAAAAGCTGGATGAGATCTCACAGTAGGGTGGGGGTTTTTGCTTTCGGTATTTTTGCAGAAGTGAGAAAGGACTTCGCCAATTAAAAAAAAAATTTTTTTTTAAAGTAGGAGTGGAAATATCTATGTTTGAAATAAAATTCTAATAAAGATCAGCTTTACTACTTAATTAAATTTGGGTAGAGGAATATATGTTATTGCAAATGTGATATTCATGAGACAAACTGTCTGACATAGGAAAGATCTCCCAGTGAATCAAACATCTAAATGCAGGGGGCCCTGAGCAGAGCGGTCCCCAGCATGTCCAGACACGGAGCTAAAACAAGTAATGATGAACGGAGTCTGACCCATTCCCAAGCTCCTCACAGACCTCAGATTAGCTGGGTATTAGTGCAGCAGGTCTCAGCTGTCCATGGAAATTAGAACACATTTTAAAAGCTGCATTTGAATTTTAAAGGTTCTCAACATTTCTGCATTGTTTACTGAAAAAGGTCAACATGCCTGTGTCTTATTTATGCAAGGCAGAACCTCAATCTGAAAGCACTAGGTCTGCCACATGGCATTTGCTAAGAATGTGTTAAATGCATAGTTCCAGAAGCGAGAGTATTATTTTTCAACTCAGTGAATGCATTATTAAAGGACTACTGCTGTGTCCTTATGGGCAGACTGGAGAGGAGGCAGGAACACTAAGTCACTCACTATAAATTCACAGCCACAACACCAAACCCACAGGACTCCACCCCTCTTCAATTCCCTTTTGGCCAATCTAGAAAAAAAGAAAAATGGAAACATTTAAATAAAACTCATCTAAAACTTCAGAGCCAAGAGCAGGGTCTTTGGCTCTTTGGACAACAAGTATCTCGTGGAGATTTGTGCCTGGTGTCCTTTCCCATATTTTGGATCTGTGTGAACATTCACAACAGTCCTCAATTCTTCCTGCAGATCAGAAGTATAATACACTGACTCCTTCCAATAAGATTTGTGTTAAAATCATGAAATGCCCACACAAGTAATTTTTTATTAACTAAACCTGAAATATTACATAATACATACCAATTTTATGACAGTGAGAAGAGTTATGTACTGTAGTAAGCTGAGAGTATCTGTTGTATAAATTAAATCTTCTTAGGAGTAAGTCCAGTGTTTTAAATAGGCTATGGAAAAGCATGAAATTAATGCCAGGCAAGTTTCAACTGGAACACAGGCAAGCCTTTATCATTCTAGGAGAAATATTTCTCTGCAATAGGCAAATTCCCTGATAAATTCAGAAATTACCCTTTTTACATATTTTTCACTTGGAAAAATGTTCTCTTTAAACTACTCTCTTAGTGCATTTTTTTATACATTATTGGATGTATAGCTATCAGATTTACATATGACTGTTCCAATAGACATCTTCTATATAAAGCAAAGTGAACCAGTGACAAAAATTCCTACCCTATCCCAATGTGGGGAGCAAATAAATGACCAGTATCCCCAAGAGCATGGTTCTATATACCTAGTTTTATGTAACACTTTCTTCTTAAAAATAAGAATATGTAAAAAAACAAAAAACCAAAAAACAAAACTTAAGTCTTTGGAAACTTTCTTCAGGAAATTTCAGGAGACTATGGTTTTTAAATTACACTTTGATTGACTGTATTTTCCTCAACCTCAGAATTCTTATATTAAAAGAGCTGATGCTGACATAATTGCTCCAACCCATCCATAGGTACAGAACTCCCAGCGCACATCACCCACTCTGCTCTGCATGGGTAACGGGAGATGAATCAGGCACAGTCCATGGGTCCTGCCTTCCAAGAGCCCACAGCTGGGCAGGCAGGACACACAGCTGGATACCTGGGGGTACTGGACTGGGACTCTGTTCTAGCAGTATGAAGAACGTGCTCTGGTAGCTCAGAATAAAGATCAAGGATTTGGGAAGGGGACATGTGTAAGGAGGACAGAGGCTCAGCAGAGCAGATGACTTTTGAGCTGGATCTTAGAGCATGAGTAAGATTAGACCAGGCAGATGAGAGCATCCTAAGCTGGGAAAAAAAAACAAATCAGCCCATGCAGCCAAATTTAAAAATCAGACTTTTAAGAGTGTTTGATTTCGGGGTGCCTGGGTGGCTCAGTGGGTTAAAGCCTCTGCCTTGGGCTCAGGTCATGATCCCAGTGTCCTAGGATCAAGCCCCGCATCGGGCTCTCTGCTTAGCAGGGAGCCTGCTTCCCCCTCTCTCTCTGCCCGCCTCTCTGCCTACTTGTGATCTCTATCTGTCAAATAAATAAATAAAATCTAAAAAAAAAAGTGTTTTGCTTCAAAAAGATTTAAGTTTGCAAAGCCTAACATGAGATAAGATCATGAAAGTGGATGGTTACATTCTCACCAGCCTGCCCTTCTCCCAAGCACCCTAGATGTTTAGGAAGTAGGTATAATTAGAAGGAGTAGAGGACTGAGAGCCCCTTGCTAGGAGCAGAGAAACTGAGAATCCTTCTGGAACTGAAGTAAAACTGGGAACCAGCACTACATGCCTGTGAGGACAGGTGTTTCTGCTTAAATGAGAAAAAGCATATCACAGTGATCACGCATTCTTGGTCTGCTTAAAATGCAAGTTACTCTTTTTAAGAAAGAGGGCCTGCCAAGAAAAAAGCCTGAAAAGTGCCATCAGCTACAGGGTCTGTAAGAATTCTGCTCTGTGCTAGCGCCTACTGGTCACAAGTTGAGGTGAAGTCAAGAATTTCCTTTCAGTGACTGAGTCACTCTGGTACTTGAGCACAAGTGAATACTGGCCTGGTGTTTTGTGCTCTGCCCATCTCCTGCCACAGAGGGCAAAGAGAGGGGGAAAGCAAGGTCAGTAGGCCTGGAGAAGGAAAGGAGTTATGGGAAGTCCCTGTCCTCAGCTGGGCTCTAGGCAACGGCTCTAAGCTCTGAGGATTCTAGTACTCAAGGGAGGATGGCTGGTTAGTGGCTGAGAGATGACAAGGAGGACAAGACTTGGATGCACTTTCAATAGTGCCTAGAAGCTAGCCAAACCAGAGTTTAAAACCTAAGGGACATTTAGGAAGCCAGAACCTAAGTATAATAGGTAATATTTTGCTTATTCCTATTTTATAAAATGAAGTTCATCCATTCATATTGGTATTATTTTCAAAGGGGTACGTTATGTGTGAGTGTCTATGTGTGCACCGGTGCGTGTGTGTGAGAGAGAGGTTAAAAAAATAAACTGAGCGTCTGGAGTGTGTGCATTGTTTATTTTTCTTTGGGCCATCTATAGAGGTAGAGCCAAGTTGCAGGAAGAATATATTTAGGACTCCTTGGAGCGTCCTAATTATAATTCCCCTTTTATATGGGGAATTATAAAATTTTTTTTATAATTCCCCATATAAAAGGAGGCGGCTTCTGAGAGCTGTGTGATTGGTCCTTGAGCCTGTGGGGCCCCGCATGCCTCCTCCTGGGGCGTGTAGGCTGTGAGTCATGGGCAGGGCTGCTCTAGGCTCTCAAGGCTTGGATTCTGACTCCCAGTTTTTTGGGGGGGATCTGCTGTTGACCCACTGCATGAACTTGGGCTGGTCACAGTTTTCCCAGGTAAAAACGCAAATCCAGGGCTTGGATTTTAGGAACTTTTCATGGCTGTTTCCTCCTGCAGTGTTCTCTGACTTGGCAGCACAGCCACAGTGTGATGTTCTAAAAAGAAGTTTTCGTTCTTCTGGGTTTTACTTACTCACATTTGAGAGTCGCCGTAATAATAACAATGCCCCATCTAGTGTCCAAATGGGGAATACTGGTCCAGGAGTACACAGTGGGGAATGGCTCTCGGCCCTCTGTGGCATCAGGGCACAGAACAGCAGCTGGCAGAAAGGCTGCCTGGGGCGTCTTTATATCTCACTGACCCAACTTGGTGGCAAAGGACATTTCTGAAAAAGCTGGGTTTTACAACTTCTAAGGATGATGTACAACACCAGCACAGTAAGACTTTTATTAAGGTTGCCCAGAATGATCTTTCCTAATATTTTTACTGGCAGCGATGGCCATAAACACAGAGGAGCCTCAGGGGGCTGGAGATCAGAAGGCAGCAGCTTGCTGATGGACGGAAGGAAGGGATTCTGGGCGTGCCCCAAGCAATCCAGCCACGTCCTGGCACCTCATCTAGATTTTCACAGACAAAACCTGGAAGTCTGGCAGGGTTTCAATTCCCTCACCTTTCCCTTTTTGTTTCTTTTCTTCCAAATGCTCTCACAAGGAAAACAAGTCTGATCATTAGCAGCCAACCACATGCTTTAGAACGTCCCACCTTCCTTACTACTCCCTGTCCCTCTTCCAACTGAATGCCACCCCACAGCGAAGAAAGCACGAGAGGGAAGGAACACGAATACTGGGACAATGCACGCGCATCGTTTAAGCAAACGGGCCTCCTCCTCCTCCTGTGTTTGACTCTCTTGTGCTTCTTTTTCTTCACTAAGCACGGGGGCAATTTAATTTTTATATTGCCTTGTAAAAATCACTGCACTGTGGGACCTGCCTCCCTCAGGAAGCCAGGTCGGTTCTGTGGCATTTGGGCAGTGTCTCCTGCGTGCCAGACACTGTCTTAATGATGTCTGGGCTGAGAGAACATAATGAGCCCAAACTCGGAAATTCTCCATCCGGCTGCCCGTCCTGCCCACAGCCCTGTGACCTAGATTACGGAAAGCATGTTTCACTTCTTGTGACCAAGTTCTTAGCAGCAGAGATTTTCCTCCTTGTTTATTACACTTAAGCCTGATTCTCTTGATGGTTGAACTGACCCAAGCAGCTGTGTATCTTTTGGAATTCTGTAATGCTGACCCGGGGCTGATAGCCAGAAAAACTCACCTGCCTGTTGACCTGCTTTGATCTCTTCTTACTAAACTGGTTGCTTCTCTGTCACCTCCCTCATTAGTCTGCCTTCCGTCCTTACCTTCCAGTCGGTCACTTGGAATTCTATGATTTACTAGTCCCTTAGCAAAATCTGCTCATCCCTGAACTTTGGTTTGCCAGCCTGTTTAATCTGCCTTCACTGAGATCCATATTGCAAAAATCACTTGATTCTAGGATGTCCCAAATTTTCCTGCCCCCCCTCATCACACACTATATATACCTGCTCCATGGTCTTCGTGCCCATCCTGAGAGCAGCATGCCCTCTGAGTTCAGAGTGATGATCTCTGCTCAGTCCCACTGATCTCAATACAGGTCTGGTGAGCTGTGGTATTCTTGACTACAACTATCACTTGGTAACCAGCAGCTCAGGAGGTTCAAACAGAAAACTGGCAAATAAAATTTGCCTAAGAGGCCCTCCATACCACAGTGATCTTTGATAAATACTGAAGAAAGAAGACATCTGGAATATTTACTGAACATCTAGAATGGTACCTGGTACACAATGGGGATTCAAAAAAATTTTGGCAAGTTATATATGGATATCTTTTAAATAACAAATTATAAATGTTTGGAGTTAGAATTGGATACTATCAACTCCTTTCGGTTTAAGAATTTATCTGGTTCATATTGATATCCCCAGGACCCAGCACAGTGGCTGCCGTATAGTAGGGTTGATAGAAATTTGCTGAATTAAAATGACTTTGTAGAGAAAAGTATGTCAAAGTCACTTCTGGAAGATGTCTAATTTCCCAGGAGGCTAGATGTGGTAGGACAGCTTAAGATGTCCAGACAAAACTATCAGATCAGTTGGACCCCTAAATCTATAGGCTACAATATTCTTGAGGCACTAGAGTCTGTGAATCTACCCCATGGGTATGAATCTCAACAAGAGAGGAATAGGAAATCTTCAGTGACCTAATGTACATTCCCCTCCTGCTGGGAGCCTCTGCGCCTTCAGGTTTGACCTGGGAGGCAAGACCCTTCTGGTCAGCTGCTTACTCATAAGCAAAACTAGGAAGCTGAGCTTGGCTGTGCCCCACTGACACCTGAAACACGGCAAAACATGAAACAGCCAGCTATGAGCCCTCTAATGGAGCCCAACATAGTTGCCACAACAGCTGGATGGCAAAAGGCCAAGAATGTAATGCTGTTAGTGAATGGTGTAAGGCTAAGTGGTTTTAGAACACTTAATTTTTGTTAGAGTTGAAGCTATCCAGAAATGCAGGAAACACTATACTTAAGTCATTCAAGGGTGCAAGATTCTCAAAGTATATTAGAAGGTGTTAGTGCTCATTTCGTATAAACCATAAAGCATCCATCTTTAAAATACTCATAGCAATGCTTTTAATTGAGCAGAAAAACATATAGAGCTACAGAAATGTTTGGTCCGAGCTGTGGTTCCTGACAGTCATCTTCAGAGATAAATTTCCACAATGGATGTTTCAATTAAGACAGTAATATTTATTGAAAGGTAAACCATAAATGCATAGTCACTTGAAACATTATTGAACAGAAGTAATTTATACTGCAGCTGGAGCACTGCATTTTAGCCCTGCTTTGATTTTATCAGCATTTGTCAATTAATCAACGTGAACGTTGTAAAACATGTTCTCTTATTAGTGGAAACAAGCAATTGCTTGCAGACTTTGAAGGAAAGGTCATTTAATAATTTGCTAATTGTGCAAAGATAGATTTAAATTTAAAAAGAAAGGCAAACAAACTCCCATTACTGCTGTGCATACATACGACTTTAAGTTTAACCTTGCTCACTTAAATGTGGTCCATGGTTCCATTTTTGTTTTCATTTTTTTTTTTTAAAGATTTTTATTTTATTTATTTGTCAGAGAGAGAGGGAGAGAGAGCGAACGAGCACAGGCAGACAGAGAGGCAGGCAGAGAGGCAGGCAGAGGGAGAAGCAGACTCCCTGCTGAGCAAGGAGCCCGATGTGGGACTCGATCCCAGGACGCTGGGATCATGACCTGAGCCGAAGGCAGCTGCTTAACCAACTGAGCCACCCAGGCATCCCTTTGTTTTCATTTTTAACTGAACAGCAGAGAAAGATTAAGACAGGAAAAAAGTAACCTCAGGTTTTTAAATTTATTTTTAGAAAGTTTTGTTGTCACCTTTGCCATTTCAAAGGAGTTGCTGGCCTTGAGGCTATGGTTCTAAAAAAATTAACTACATTTTCGGGGGTGGGGGGAGAAAAAAGACAAAGCAAAAGAAATAAAAAACAGCAGCACCTAAGAGCCATACAGTGGCAATGTTCTGTTTCCTTCTTTTTGTTTGTTTTTTTATTGGCCTCAACACATCCTTCATCCTGCGAGCTGAGATGTCAGCTCCTGCTTCTGACTGCTGGTTCATTTTAAGTTCAGTAAGTGAGCAGGAAGCTGAGTCAAGCTCTCAAACCCCACACCCGCGCACGCGCTGACTCCCCCCGCCCCCCAGAAAGTGCTTCAACTTCCAGCACTACTACCATGCGCTCTGCAGTCACCCACGGGATGCCACGTTTAAAACGGGGAACATACCTCCGGGAACAATTTCTACACTGACGTCTGCAGGACTGAATCGAGAAATCCGCACCATCTTGGAAGTAGCTGTGACACCAAGGACAAGATCACATGCCTCGAGGCATTTGTAAGACTAAGAATTTTGCATGGAGTTTACGGAGACCAACATTTGTGGAACGGAGATGGGTGCTGCCAGACCCAGTCTGGGCAAACTGCTTTGCTGCACGGCTCCTTTTATAAGGGTTATGAGGCCCGGAGTTGCTCTCTGCCTGCTCAAACTGGCTTATCAATCCATTCCGTTCCGTTCTGTTCTCCGTTCTAAATAAGTCATTATTTCAGGCACATTTCCCTAAGCAGATGCAAACACTCTTTTCCTGTGTGAGATTCCCTTGGGCAAATTAGGCTTCTTGGAAAAGGGTCAAGGAGCAATCAAACAAAATACCTACTGAGAAACAAGCCTGTGTTTTCCGGGGATGCTGTCAGTCACACGGGCCAGGAATCTGATTTGAGACACTGCCTGGGCCACAATCCTGAATGTGATAGAGCCGGTGATGGGGTGCAGACTTGATATCTGCAGCCCAAGTTTCTTTGTATGGTCATAACTGATAGGCTTATTTTTTCCCCAGCTTTATTGAGAACTGGCAGAAACAATTATATAAATTTAACGTGTACATACAGTGGTGATAGATACCACAACTTTATTGTGGTAATCATCCCACATAGTCACCTTTCTGTGTGCCTGGTGAGAAGGGTTTATGTCTCAAGGAAACAAAACTGATAGTCGTAAGACAATGGAAAAATCTCCTTGTTTAATATTTCTAATTAAATGCTGCTAATCAAATTCCAATTTCTTAATTAAACTGTAATGAAAAGTTTTATAAGGGAAAAGTTACTATAAAATTGCTATCTTGTAAGATGGGATCGGGAGGGAGAAAAACCAAAAGAGACTCTTAATGTCATAAAACAAACTGAGGGGGGTGGGGGGAAGAGGGGTTGGGTGAGGGTGGTGGGGTTACATCATATGTTTAAATAAAGCTTAAATAAAGTAAAAAAAAAAAAACACACACACACAAAAAAAATTGCTATCTTGTGTTCTCATCTTATCTAACAAATGTGGGATATTTCTGAAATAAACACTCGTTAATTTTTTTTTTTTTTTAGTCTGAGGGAGAAAAGTCCCTTCTATGTTCTTTGAATATCTGCCTTTATTCACTTCGGGTTCAGGTTTCTCACTTGCATACACCAAGATTCTTTTCCAAACAGGAGAGACAAGAGGCACATGCAAAGGCAGGCAGGCTGGCGGCTGGGTTACAGAAGAGCTGTTCCCTGAAAGGAGTTATTTCGACATAAACACATATGCCACATTAGGAAGCCACAGGGAAAAATGAATGGATGTGGATGGCAGGTTTTCATTTGTTTCCCTGACATTCTGTAAATAAGTTTGTGTGTTTCAATTCAAATGGTTCCATTATCTCAGAGGTCTTAATCATTTGTGATAGCAGTTTCAGAAGTGCTCAAAGCATATGCTTAAGGAGCATTATTGGCATTTGGCATAGTCGTGCTACCTTAAGCAGATTTACAACTTTGTTCATGGTTATTCTTGATCATCTCTATTTAAAAGCAAGTTCAGGCTCATGAGGAAGCTCAAGCATCTTCTGGTGTTTCCATCTGTTGATGAGCTTTACCCCCCACCATATCTGGCTCTGCTGGGCACCCTCACACTCTTCCCATGAAACTACAGTTGGCAAGGTAAAGGGGGGG
>ML099947.1:20045-32016 GCA_003697995.1 Taxidea taxus jeffersonii | reverse complement strand
CTTTGAGCCTTTGAACTAGATGGCTTTGTCCTCTTCCTGCCATAAAACGCTTTAACTTTCCGTGACTCATCTTGCGTTACAATGAAGGTGGAATAAACTTTGTATAAGTAGAGGGGAACAAAAGGGCATTTAAGATAGGAACAATGTAAACCAGTAGAGCAATGGATTGTGTCTGGAAGGGAAGATCCTAAGGCGATGACAGTAATGCTTTCTGGATTGAGAGTTTATAAAAATAGACTAAATATCAACCAGGTTTGCTATTTGCTCTCTTCTCCCAACTCAGGGCCCTCCCTGAAGATGACCAGATCCAGAGATCGGAAACCTTACCCAGCCATACCTTGAAAGCCATCCAGATAGGCAAAAGATGAATTCAGAAGGGCTCTGAAATAGAAATTTAGCTTTGTCAGGAATCATTTTGTTGTTTATAACAGAAACCCATTCAAACTAGTTTAAGTCGAGAAGGGTTTGTTGAAATAATACAGGAGGATCCTATGAGATCCAACTGTACAATATAACAATGAGGCCTCACATGATCTAGAAAGTCATCATGCACCTATTCGGTCCATCTGACTCTCTCAGCCACATGGTTTCTTTTTCTGCTGGGCGTCAACTTCATTCTCCTCTTGCTTTATACAACTGTATTCTTGCCCCAAACAAAACATGGCCATAGCTTATCTCCATGACTGTAGTCTCTCAGCTTGCAACACAGTTAGGCTGCAGCTTTTGTGACTCATTTCAAATTCTAAGGAGAGCACTGAATTGACCAATGACCAGCCCATGGGTTTATCATTTCTCTAAAATTTCTCCACTAGCCAATGGATAGATTTATAAGTGCTCTAAAATATCCCTAATTATGAGAGGCCAATGGAATTTGTAGTATCCAATTCTGGCTCTTTCAGGGCTTTGAGAAGAATAGGGTAAGCTAAAAGGAGAATTTAAGTATGATAAGCAAATCAACTACTGTTTTTGCTACCAGCTGCTATTATGGCTTAGACATCTTATGGGTTAAAAAAGATTGTATGAACAAACCTAAGGGCCTAACCATCATTTATAATATATAACACAATTTTTATGAGAAAACATGCCTCCAGTTCCAAATTTCAACAAACTATCTATTTTTAAGTTGGGGGCTATCTCCATACAATGTCTACCGACTAAACATGACATAAAATGAAAGCATTGGTTAGACTTTGTGTCAGCTTACTCCACAAGAACATTCCTTCATACCATAAAATCTCTAACCCTCATGAATACAGATCTATGCCTTCATGTAGAGAACAAAGGCCAATCTCTTAGAAAAGAATTTATTTTTAGAACGGTAGATGAATGACTGAGAAGAAGGTAAGATAACTAGTCTTCCTCCATGGCATTAGGGAGATCTTCAAATGAAGGAAACAAACCTTTGTTTCATGGCAGTCATCTGTCAGAAACTGTACCAAGGGCTGGACATGCCTTTTCTTATTTAATCCTCATAAGATTTTAAAAGAAAGCTATTGTTAGCCCCACTCTCCAGATAAAGGAACTAAGGCAATGAGGACAACTCACTTGTACAAAGTCATAAGAGTTGTGAGAGAGTCAATACTTAATACAGAGTACATCTGACTGCAAAGGACATGCTCACTCACTTTCTGCACACTCTAATCAGCATGGCAGTAATGGACATGAGCTCTGAAACTAGATGGTTAGAGTCCTACCTCGTTCCATGCCCGACCAGTCCTGTGAAAGAGACCAAGTGAACCTGCTTCTCAATGTCCTCAGTAAAATTAGTCATTTAGAACCCATTCCAAAAGCTGCGAGGCTTTAGTGAGTTTAAAACTGTGAAGTGTTTAGAAAAATTCCCGATCCATCTTGAGCTCCTCCCCATTCCCTCTGGTGCATCCAATTGGGATTCCTGGGCTCAAGGAGGACCAGCAACTTAGATATGCTCTCAAGGTCCAGATATCTTCAGCAGAACTGAACCAAGGTCCCCTTGCATACCCTATTTGCTCCAATAATCAGATTTGGAGCAATCCTATTTTGTGGCTTATTCAGCATGCAGAGTTTTACATAACTCAGATGACCCGCTTGTCTTTTCTTCATCCTTGGTTGATGAGCAATCTGAGAAAGAAATTGGTGGCCAGTGAGGTACATGCATACATACATACATATATGCATAGAAGCAAAAAAAGCATCGAAGATGTTGTTGTTATTGCCCCCACATTGCTTTGGAGGCTATAATCCATGAGCAGATGATTAATACCATGCAAATCATTTGCCTAGATCTGATGACCAGCACACAACATATTTGCAAACTGGAAAATGTATCTAAATGTCGAAGAAATGTGAGGAAATCCAGGAGAATATATTTACCCAAGGAAACAAGGTGAAAAGCCTGTCAGCACAGACATTTTTGAATGAAGGTGGACCGAATACAGAAGAAGTAGAAGAAGGAATAAAATATGCTATCGGAGTAATCTTCCATGCCGGCCCTAGGGGGATAAACTAAGTAACCTAATAGGTGTTTTCCATCTTTGAATTCTCTGACTAGAATAGCAATGAAGGTTTTAGCTCAGAATTGGGATGCTACAGCCAACTTAGGAGGTCTGCAGAAAGAGGCTTTTATATTGCCTACCCACACCATGTCTGGCTTAAACTAGTGCTGACTGATTTCTGTTTTCTTAAGTGCTCACCCACCATAACATTTTCTACACACTATGTGCAATCATCGTGCACACATGCATACAATTATGGCACAAGATACACGAGCATTTGTGTATAGATAGATTTTGAAAGGTAATGTTCATCCCTGATGCATTGCAATTGATTTACATTCAATACATAGAGAATGAAAGCATATTTCTTTTAGAAAGGAAAGGGTGAAAAAACCCAGTAGCTGATGTAGTTTGAAATTTATGGGTCAAATATTAATTCCCTGAATATTTCAGTAAATGAGTATTATACTTGTAAGTTGCAATGTTTATCAAAAATGATAGTGTGTGTTGGGGGAAAGAGGCTGGCGGGGAGAGAAAGCTATAACTTCCTTCAGACTTCATTATCCACATTACTTGGCCTACCTATTAAAATTATTATGATTATGTCTTTAAAGGTAAAAATATGCTCATACTGATCACATTAATTTCCTTATGGTGGTAATGAGTTTGAATTACAATGTAAAAATATCAAAACCAAATAACTACCAATGCTCTTGCAAAGGTTATTAAGAACAGAAGATTTCTCCAGATGGTCTAGAAATTATGCCAGTTAAATCATAGTTAAATAATGTATGGGTCAAATTCCATGATCTCGAATTCAATAAAAGTATTTTTTGTTATACTACTTTTTATGATATTATAGGAGGTAGATAAATATAATATTAAATGAAAATAGTTTATGATGTCAAATGAACAGATTATTACCTGGGGCTTTTTTTTTCTAATCTTTTGCACACAAGTATTTGTTGAAATAGAATCTGACCCACATAAACAAATTTATCTTTATGGATGTGAATATGATATGGCAGAAACCCCTTCAAAGTTCTATGCCACATGTTCTTTCCATTACTAAACACTTGAAACTATATGTTCTAAGTGCATGTAAAAGTTATTTCCATTGAATAAGGCATTAAATTCTAGATGAATCTCAAAAGGTAGTAAATTATTATAAAATACTAACTCAAACTGTTACAGGTAAAGACACTCATTGTGAAATAAATGTGCATGGAAAAATGCCTGAATAACTATTTCAGCATTTAATTGCCTCAGATTAGAATCCTTAATTTGCAGGAGATGATTATTGCATACTCAGACTTTTTTCCCTTTCTCTTCTTCCAAGGTAGTCTAGTGACATTAAAAACAACTTTCTTGCTTAAAGTCTCCCATCTTGAATTTTCCCCCAAGGTGCTTGAGTTTACAAAAAAAAAGTATTGGGGCACTTTTTACCAGGGGACTATCACTGTACAATTTATAACCAGCCAGCCTCGTCTTCTGTAGACAGCAGCCAGATGCTGTGTTTAGAGTTTGTGCAACCCTCCTTCATTCGTACATTCTTTTTTCGACTAATAGTTATTCATTGCGCCAGACACTGTTCTGAGTGTTTCATGTGGCTAGAGACAGAATAACAGTCAAGCAAGGAGCAGAGAAGAAATCCTACATTCTTGAAGCAGGGCTCTGATTATACAGTACTTCCTTTGTTAACAATAATTGCTTGTTACCTTACGACACTATCCTTTAATTAGAAATGCCAATACAGGAAAACGTTAACTAGCTCTCGCACCTATTATCAAATGTAAGATACGTCAAAATTACAAGAAGTTGTAGAAATGCATTCTCGTAATAATAATGATAATAATAATATTATTATAATAGTAACATCTACCACTTATTAGTGCTGAGCATGTACTTGAACTTGACACCATGACAAACACTTTACATTTCACCGCCAGACTGTCAGAGCTCTTAGGGCAGGAACCTTGTACGTGTCTTGTTCGTGACTTCATCTCCAGTGTCATGCAAATTGTAAATATTCAAAAACTACTTTTGTCAAAGGAATGAATAGATGAAGGAATGAATCTATTATCTCATTAAGTGCCTAAGAGATAGGTATTATTACCTATCTTTACAGACAAGTAAACTTCGGGACTCGCGCGAGAGGTGAAGTGTTTAGCAAAACTAGGATTTCAACCCAGTTCTGATGCCCTCCAGAGTCTGTGGCTGCAGCTGGTCCGCGCAGAGCACCTCCTGGTGTTGTGGGTCCTGTGTCTCAATTCCTCATTAAATTGAACATATTCTTGATTAGAATAAGCTTATAATTCTCTTTCATTTGATAAATTGTTTGGATCACCTACTATTTTTTAAGTTTTTTTGTACCACCCCTCTATAAACACTTACTCAGATGTCATGCACAATACCTACAATTAAGTTTTGAAATAAATGTATCTGAAAACAAATCTTCTCCCTGCCACCCCCAAAATTTAATGTTTGCATTATGAAAAGCAAGAGAGCCTCTCAGAGATGCACATATGGTTTCAGTAATCCAAATCGCTCTTCTTTGAATTGAAACCCGGTGTAGTGAAAGTAACATGAGTCTGCGTGAGGCAAACATGGGCTCAAGGGCTCGCTCTACTACTTCACCAGCTGCCCGACCTTACTACTTTAACTACCGGTGGACATTAATTCCTCCAGTGTAAAATGGGAAAAATTGGAAGTACAGTGTCTGCAAAGCTCTGAGTAAGTGTAGCATATAAGAAGCAAATTAAAAATCTGAGTCCTTCAGAGAACATGTTCAAAGGAAGCCACTGCAAGAGCCAGAAGCAGACAGAAGACACAGGTATGTGGTGGCCACTCCTGGAGAACACCACCAACCAGGCAGGCAGGGGAGCTAACCGGGGGAACTCTCTTGAGTGGCGCCTTCTACTGGCCCTGGCCAACTGTTGGGTCAAATGGATGCTCTTCTCCAGGAAAGGTGCCCAGAGGACCAGTCCTTCAGGATGCAGTGTGCAAAAAGAGAATTGTCCCCTGATGCTGGGGCTGAGTTTTATTCTTTTTTGAGAGGTCAGTGCCTCTCAAGTAGGGGAAGTCTCTGGAGGAGAAGCTGGCGGAGGGTCTAAGATGTGAGACTGGATGATCTCTGAGGTTCAATCCAGCAACTACGTGTTATGATTCAAACTTCTGACCAATTTGCAAAAGTCATCTAAATAATCTCAAGTGACCTGTAAGTGCAACAAGGCAGAACACCACAGTGTTGAGGAAAAGAAGGGGAAAAGAGAAGCTTCACATCACCCAGAGTGCAAAACCTCTCATGCTGGTGGAATTATCTTAAATGGAACCAGGAAGCAGAGCCAAACAGACTTCAGAAAGGGCAGTGCTCTCTTCCTCTTCTCAGCACCCCAAGAAAAATGCATTCTGTGCCCATTGAATTTTCCTAAATATATGTGAGCGCAGCCTCAGATAGAATGTTCTAAAAGCATACAGGAAGAATAACCTATCAAATTTCAGATTGAGAAAGGGAGGCTCTGCTCTCTAGCTTGACAAAGAATGCCAACAATATACCAAATATGCGATCTGGACCTTTTACTGGAGAGAAATTTTTTAAAAAATTAGAAAAGGTTTTTATCCCCCAAATCTTGTCATTAAGTGGGAGAAGAGAGCAACCAACATGGCAGAGTAAACTGATCGCTAAGAGGAGGTACAAATAAGTCGCTAACAAAGCAAAGATTCAGTCTAAGAAACTAAAAGGAAATTTCATGGAGAAATTGTGTCTTAAATGGAACTTTGAAGAATAAGCAGGACTTATAATAATTAAAAAAAAAAACACAGAAAAGCAACCTAATTAAAAAATGGACGATGGCCATCGGCAAGCAATTTCCTCTAAAATGCAATATAAATGACCAATAAACATGAAAAAAAGAGATTAATCTTAATACCCAAAAAATGCACATGAAAATGATTCAAAACTATTTTTCATCTAACAGACTGGCAAACATTTTGTAAATTATAATATCCGTATTGGCACGAATGGGGATATTGTGTATTGTTTTTATGAGGAATCAAGCAAAGTTTATCAAGGCCCTTAAAAATGTTAATATAATTTCAACTAGTAAATCCAAATCTAATATTCTGTTCAAAGAGAGACACAAAAAGACATGCATCGAGGCATAATTTATAAAAATAAAATATCTGAAACTTTTAAATGTTGAACAATATCTATAGAGTAAAATGTAATGATCTATATTATATATAGATATATATATCTATATGCATATAGATATATATATCTATACCTATATTTTAGAAGAATATTTAATGACATTGGAAACTTTTCCTGTACATTAAGTGAAAAAGAAGTGTTCTAAATACATGTGTTTCTATGCATAAGATATGTGCATGTGCTTTGACATAAACAGTAGAAGATACATATAAAGATATAATACTATTTTTGGATTATGGGGTTATGTGAGTTTATCTTATACTTAGTAACCTCTCTCATATTCTGAAGTTTTAATCAGACAAGTGTTATTTATTTATTTATTTATTTAAAGATTTTATTTATTTATTTGTCAGAGAGAGTGAGCACAGGCAGACAGAGTGGCGGGCAGAGGCAGAGAGAGAAGCAGGCTCCCTGCCGAGCAAGGAGCCCGATGCGGGACTCCATCCCAGGACACTGGGATCATGACCTGAGCCCAAGGCAGCCGCTTAACCAACTGAGCCACCCAGGCGTCCCGACAAGTGTTACTTAAAAACAATTTTTTAATGAGTTGAATTTAGGCAATAGAGTAGTGAAATGACCTTCTAGGCCAAAGAACAATACAAGTAAAGACAAAAGACAAATATGAGAGGCACTTTTGGAAAAGATGAAGTAGACCGATAAGGAGGAATGTAGCAATAAATGAGACTGGAAAAGTGGTTAGAAGCAGGTGCTGAAGACCTTGACCATCATGCTAATGAATTGGTCCTATGAGTAGTAGAGATCCTTAAAAAGGGTAATTGTGTGATCACAATGGTTTGTAGGAAGACTATTTAAATAGCAGTTTGGGGGATGGAGGATGGATCAAAGGGGGAAAATCAGAAGCAGAGAAGACTGTTGTCTGTATGGTCTAACCTAACAGTAGCTTCCAAACTTTTTTAGACCATGACCCACACAGTAAGAAATATGTTTTATACTATGACCCAACACAGTTATATGCACACACAATTATCCTACCTATGACTGAAACAAAGGTTACAGGAAAAAGTGATACCCTTACCTTATGAAATCTATTCTAATATTTTTTGTTCTGTTGTGTTCTATTCCTTTACACTCCATAACACTACATTTTTTTTTAAAATGCTGGTCACAACCCACAAAAATAATTTCAAGATTTATATGTGACAGCACTACTCTGAGATAAATCCAACTCTCCCTTCTCCTCTCCCCAGCTGCATTCCTGAGGAGTGGACCAAGCTTCAATAATGGGTCAAGACCAAGAACCCAGAGCTGGGCCATTATACTAGGAGCTGAAGATTTTGGGGGAAAGAGAATGGGGAGAATAGCTTTTGATCTTATGATGAGAATTATTTTGGGATAGCTTGCTCCCTTGGCCTTCCTTTCTTCCTGGAAATGCTTCTCCTTCCTGTAAATCACTTTCTATACAGACAGTGAGATAAGAAATCCAAGACTTCTTTTCATCACTTCTGCCAACCTACTCCACCCACAGAAAGCCAACAGAAAACAAAGGCTAACCCAGAAAAAAAAGGAACCTGAAGCAGATGAGCAGCTAGCCCAGATATAAGCAATCCTGTCAGCTGGCATGTCATCCAACCTAATCCCTAATATAGGAGTTTGGAACAGAAGCCCAAGCCAACAGGAAAATATGGTAAATTGGTGGGCTGCTCTTGGTACAGCTTTCCTTTGGACACAAGTTCATAGTGAATGTAGATGGAAGATGTGTTTCCAACTATCCACAGAAAAGAATTCTGTCAGTCCTAGTAAGAAAGGGTCCAGGTCTTACCCAGGACAGCAGTTGTAGGATGCAAGTGGTGGATACATACAGTAAACATATCTATGTTAGAATCTGCTGGCTTTGAAGACAAGTTGGATTGGGGAAGGGAAGAATGACAAAGAGAGCAGGAGAGAGGTTGGGGGCGGGGGGCGGTGGTTTGGCAGGGAAGAGCTCCTGGATTTCCAATTTGAGAGACTGAGATGGAAGCTGAGTGTATTCTGACATCATTAACAAGGAGAGAAATGTGGGAAGAGGAACAAGTTTTATGAAGAAAATAATGAGTTGTATTTTGGTGGAGGTCCGTATCAGAGAAAATTCAAAGCAAAGGGACAGAGGTACTGTATTCTTCTCCATTGAAGTGTTCCTGTTTCCTATGGAAGAAGGCTGAGTATGAAGGGCGGTCAAACCTAATAATAAGCCCATTTATTATTACAAACAACTGGATTTGGAGTGAGCTAAGGTGTATCCCACTTCACATGTCAAGTCTCAACAGCAGCACATAGGTTGAATCAAGTTTTCTTGTTTACCTCTTCGCCTATCTTCTCACAACAAACCACACAACTAGCAAATACAGGGGTCATTACTTCCAGTTTGTAGATGAAAAGTTTAGACACAATGAGTTTAAGAGGCTTGCCTGAAATCACATTGAGTTCTGGCACTTTTTGTTTTGTTTTGTTTACCATCGCATATATTCCCCTGCAGCCCCCTCTTATTAAACAGTGAGCCTGTAAATTTGATCATGAGAAGAGAGGGGAAAATGCCAGCTGAGGAGGCCCAAGTGGAAGAGTCATCTTTAAAAGGACTTTGGAATATTCCAGAAACCAGGAGGAAAAGACATGCCTGATTCAGGTTGTAAAATAGAATAAAATTGTTGAACATAAAATCCAGGCCATTAGAAAACATTTCCATAATTTGATGCTAGTTATGTTATGAAATACAGCCCCAATGAAATCAATCTTAGGGCTTTACAATCACTCAGGAAAATCATTTCAGATAGAGAAGGATAGTGAGGGAATTTAAATGTTTCCTGCTTCCAACACTCCGTTGTATTTTCTTAGGCAGAAAAGGGTTTTCAACCATTTTTGAAGCATGTTGACATAAATGATACATGTTTCAGCAATTTCATCAAGTTTGTGTGTATGAATTATATTTTTATTAACAATTGGTTTAATCCTTTTGATCTAAAATGACTGAGTCATATTTTCCTGGGTAGATCAGTGTAGTGGAAAAAGAACTTCAACATTCAGAGAGGCCAGTGTTTTAATTCTGGTTCCCCCACCTCCTGGATCGGTGACTGCAACTGGACAAGTTGCCGAATTTATCTGAGCCTCAGTTCCATCACCTAGTAAATTAAAGCCACAGTACTCATCTTACATAATGGGTGTAAGGATGAAAAGAGAAAAATGTATATAAAACCCCAAGTCTAATGCCTGATGTAACAGAAGCTCAGTGAATAGCAGCTATGATGATGAAAAACAATGAAGGAAAAAAACCATTTTGGACAGATGTCATTTTTTTGGTAACGAGGGTAAAATTTTTTCTGCAGGTTGCAAACTTTTAATAAAATACAATATACCCCTGCAAAATACATGTTTAGTTCGAACACTCGTATTCTGGGTGACCCTGGAAAAGACATCTTGTCTTCTTTGGCTCAGATTTTGCAAAACACCAGGAAAAGAACACTTAACTCTGACCTTTCCAGAATATGGTGAATATTTTCTTTCCAAAGATCAGTCATGGTTAGAGGTTTCCTATATCAGAAGTTAGTCCAGCTCTTTTCCTCGGGTAAACACATACCGACTCATAATCACACATGCAAAACCATATCATTTCGGGCAGATAGGAGGTAAGCCTTTTTGGTCTAGATTTTTAGAAAGGAAATATGGCTGTCTTTCCAGAAAGACCCTTCTATGTCTTTAGAACTATACACTCTTGAGAATTTCTTCCTTAAAAATAAACAAAGTGCCCACACTTTGAATGTATTTCCTCATGTTCTGGCCTTAATGGAGTTGAAGTACAGTTGGTTGCCACTCTCTGAATAACACTTCTTTAAATACTGGAGGATTTATAACAGCTTCTTCTCACTCTTCTCTTCTCCAGGACAAATCATCCTAGTGCCTTTAACCACTGCAGAGCATGCTAGAATGCCCTGACTCTATTAAAGTGCCTGGCACCCCATAGACCTTAATAAAATACTCTGGACAAACTGGCTAACAGATTGACTTTTGCCATAGATCTTATTTCCCAAAGTTCTAAACGTGCTTGTAGCTTTCCTGTCCAAGTTCAAATATAGTATAACACATCACAAGTGCCGAGAAGCAGGAAGTCCATCACTGATCCTGGCACTAGAGTCCTGGGTGGAAAATACCATTTGTTTCCTTGACAGTCTCTCCCTGGTAACTGGACAATGCGGGGAGCAGAGGGTTAATAATACTAGTATGGAAGAGCCTCTACACCCTGCCAGTTCTCAGAGGACGGGGAAGGGAGATGGTGCTGGAAACCGGTGGAATTCCTGGTGCTGTTCAACAGGAAGTTGGGGGAAAGGTCTAAAGGTCTAATGGCCTCATAATTAAGGGCTTCTTCTCCACGACAAGTTTATAATCAGGAGTTGTCCTGCAGGAAGAAAAGGAAAGGACAACAAGTGGGAAAGTCACTTTTGCATTGAGAATTGGCTAGCACAGAGGATGGAAGGCAGAAGACCTTTCCAACATGTTAAGAGCCAAAAGAGTACCTTTTAGTGTTTGTTTGGATTATATTTGCCTGTAACCCAGCAACTGGGCCCAGATGCCAGGAGCCCAAAGAGAACACTGCTGATGACTGGTGTACAGAAAGAAAAAGAATTCCTTTTGTTTTCTTACTTTTATGGTTCTTCTCAAGGTGAGTGAAAAGGACTAGTCAGGACCTTTTGAAACTGTTTAGAACCCTTACTCATTTTTCTAACAACGGTCAGGATGATTTATAGCACCACATGTTCTCATTGGTGGTTTCCTCTTTTTTATTTTTGAAGACAAGACACAAGTGGGAAATGTGAATCTTGAGCCAGAGTTAAGCTGATCTTTTAAGCAACCAAATGAATTTTCCAGTCACTATCCCCCCATCTTGAGGCTTTCCTCCCTGAATCACTGAGCTCTCCCCCTTACAAGGGCGGTCATTCCTATGCTCAGTGTCACTCTCAACTTTTGGATTTCAAGAACTCCATGTTGCTCAATATTCTAAGTTGGTTTTGCTTAATACATTCTCCTTCTGTGTACTGAAAAGAAAAAGTAGTGTATTCCATGTCTGAAATTTATTAGATCTCTTATAAAATAACACCAAAATGATCTCAAACAGAATTATATTATTTCAACAGATATATAGAAAGAGGACAACACAAAACTAAGTCATTCTTGATAACCTTTGCAACCAGGTGAGTCTTCTTACTTCAAGCTAATTCCCTCCTCTGTTACTGTCTATTTTCCTTTGTTTCTAACTTTATAGAAATAGGGAAGAGTGTGTGTGTGTGTGTAGTCATGGTGG
>ML099947.1:0-15045 GCA_003697995.1 Taxidea taxus jeffersonii | reverse complement strand
GTGATGGGAAGATGATGAGGGCCCAGCAAAGAAGAGAGAGTGTGTGGTTTGTGAGATTGGAGGAGAATCAAGAGAATCAGAGGTCAACCAAATAATATATTCAAAGACAAAGCAGAAGACATCGAATTTGATGGGGACTGAGATTTGATTAGAGGTCAAAGCCTAGATGTTCTGGTTCCCACTTCCATGTTTTTTCCATAACGCCATCTTCCTTCCACTCCATTGTTATCTCACCTGAGCTACAGATAGGACTCCCCTCTCTCACTCTAGGGAGCTGCTTACTTGTAATCAAGTCCACTGAAATTTCAATAGAGGTGGTGAAAGAGGATATCTTACTTTGTGGTTTTTTTGAAACAAGGATTTGAGGGAGCCAGAAAGAGGGTGTATTAATAAGCATGTTATTGCTATGGGAAACTGGCTCAGTTTCACAGCAACCCTCTAAGGAAGCATGAAGGATATGCTTCAGCATTGTCAGGAGGGTCGTGCTGGGGTAGATAGTCACAGACTCATTGGTTGAGAGTTTCCCACCCGGGGGAGTAAATATTTAGCATGTCCCAGGTTACCTTGTACATGTTCTTTAGTGCTAGCAAAAATGTCTAGGCAGAGAAGCAGAGAAGCATGGGTCCTTGAGGTGGGAAGCAGTCTGCAAGCCAAGGAATCTTCATCACTGCTACAGGTGAATTCAGAGGTAGGCTGCAGAAATATAGGCATCTGCTATGGAGGACAGTGCACAACTGATCATAGTAGCGCTATTCACACACTTGGTCGATTGGTTGGATTCTGTTTCTTGTTCAACTATAAACTATTTGGGCAGATGACCAAGTGGTATTCTTCTTTCTTTTTAAATTTTTATTTTTTTAAATTTTATTTATTTATTTATTTATTTTTAAAGGGTTAGAGGGGAAGGAAGGGTAGAGTGAGAATTTAAGCAGGCTTCATGCTCAGCACGGACTCCTAGGCAAGGCTCAATCTCACAACCCTGAGACCAAGACCTGAGTTGAAATCAAGAGTCAGATGCCTAACAGACTGAGCCACCTGGGTGCCCCAAGTGGTACTGTTCTTAAGCACTTGCTAAAGTGAGAGAAAATATGCACTAGGTGAGAGATTATTTTTTAACAATATTTAACATGTCTTGAGAATAATAAAATATGGCTTGATAAATATTAGAAAGAATAACACTCTGCCCCCTTGTTTGTATCCAGAAATTTCTGGAAAATCTTTCAGTTTCTGATGAAACTGAAAACAGAACAGAGAAAACAAAAAGAAAATTATTAAAATAGAAATAGAAATATTATAAATAGCAAATTCTTTTTATTTTAAAATTTATTATTTAAACCCACCTAGTACCAAAAGGATTTCATCTGGCTGAAATAAATATTAATATTTTTATGTTTTAATAATATGTAAGTCTATGTAAATATCTCATTAAAATGAAATTATTCCTAAGTTCATCAGTGAACTACTGTCATTATCTCAAGAGGCTATACTTCTAACTTTGATAACCAATGGGCCTTAATTAAATAGATGATAAACCACTTCTTAGTATAGTTTCTTAACTTTCTATAGGGAACTTAGTCACATAGATATGCCTTTAACTGGCAACACAGATGATCTGAACAAAGTTCTCACTAGAGAGCCCAGCTATTCCAAACAAATAAAAAACATGGTTGCAAGCAATGCCATTGATAGAGAATTGCCTGAAGCACAAGCAATATATCCTACCCTCTGGTTCTCTGGGTTGTCCTGGATGAGGTCAGACCACGGAAAACATGCCCACACAGATAGCATTGCTTTGGCCCTTCTAGAACTGCTCTTAACCAATCAGAATTTGGTATTATCCTGCTGGCCTGTTGAAGGGCTGCAGGTAAATCCACAGATGTAATGGCTCTCTTAAATGTTTAAAACCAAACATAAACAGACAAAACCTTGCCTTTGTCTTCTGAGTGCCTCATCACTAATACTGTGTCTCACCTGTTCTGGCCTGCCCCAAACACACATGTAGGGAGGAGTCTGTGCCATGCATTACTGTTAATTTACCTTCGCTGCAATTCCCTTTCTACTCATTTTTACCCTTGCTCCCATTTCTTTAACTATTCTCCCCTTTTTATTGAATTTTTAAAAATAAGTTGACCTGAATCCTTTGTATAACTTGAAGAGAAATAAAAAAAGAAAGAGGTAGGTAGTAGGTGGTTGAGATAAATGATTTGTGAGCATTTAGGAAAGAATACAGTGATTATTGGATCCAGTATGGGTTCAATAAGAATAAATTAGGTCAAATTAACAAGTACAGGAAAATACCATGCATGTAACGTATCCTAATTTCAAGAACATGTTTTCTGTTTCTCATAATATAATACAACAGATGCTAACTTAGCTAAGTGAATTCATCTCAGCTTGAACAATGTAACAAAGGAAGATTGATTGAACAATGATAACAAAGAAGGATTGATTAATGAATCTATTCCAACTTGGAAGAGGTCATTAGCAACACAATTCAAAACTCCCTCCTTTGCCTTGAATCTTCAAAGAGATCACAAAAACATTGGGCTTTAAGGATTGGGGATTCCATAAAGCTGGGTGAAATATCTAATAAAATGGAAAACAATATCAAGACTGAAAAACAATTTGGCAGTCTGAAACGACAGATCAGTTATTGCCTGAAAGATTGTATTTAACAAAGATAATAAATAAAATCTTGATATAAGAATTAAATGTAAAAGATTAAAAATTCTATTTCACAAGTTCAAAGTGAAGGAAAAAACCAAGACCTGGATGGGTGGGTGAATATTTGTTAAAATAAAAATGTGAGGGAACTGAGTGGTATTAAGTTGACTTAATATAACTACATAACATGATTGCTATCAAAAGCTAGAACCATTGTTGCAAATACTAATTGAAGTCAATATTCAAATGAAAGTCCGTTAAACTCCCTCTGTACTACCATTAGCAGTATACTGTTTGTGTTCAATACCCCATCTTTCAAGGACAGGATCAAATACACATTTGGAGAGAGAAAATTGAGATGGAGAGCCTCTGGAAACCCAGCAATAGGTAAAGGAACCAAGGATATTTAGTGTGGGATAACAACAAATTCAGTCGGAAGTTGAGTAGTATTTATTTAGATGGGTTAGGGAATGGATTTGTTTTCCAGCTTTTGAAAGGTGTTCTTGTAAAAGAGAACAGGCATTTCATGCTTGTCCAAACAGAAAAAGCAAGATTATAAGCTGTTTGAGGATAGAAACCATGTCTGAAGGATTTTAATATTCTTGGCAAGTCCAATTACACTGCAGGTGTTATCTGATACTCACTGAAATAAGGAACTGATCTTATTAGAAGACAGATTCCACAGGGCACCTGGGTGGCTCAGTCCATTGAACGGCTGCCTTTGGCTCAGGTCATGAGCCTGAGGTCCTGGGATCAAGCCTCACATAGGGCTGCCTGTTCGGTGGGGGGGTCTGTTTCTCCCTCTCTTTCTGCTCCTCCTGCCACCTATTTGTTAGCTCTCTCACTCTCTCTCTCAAATAAATAATATCTTAAAAAAAAAAAAGAAAGACCTATTCGAGCACTATATAGAGAAGAACTGTATAAGACATAGAACAACAGACTTTCAATACATCGATTTTCATATCACTGGAAATATCTCAGCTGTAAAAACAATAGGGTGTAGTGGCTCAGATTAAGAACACAGTTTCTGGGATAAGGCTGATTTGGGTTCAAATTTCAGCCCTGTGAATTAGCTGTGTGACCTCAACCAAATTACTTAACCTCTCTGGGTTTCAGTTTCTGTCTGTAAATTATGTATGGTGTTAACTTGCTTTCAGTTTTATTTTGATGTTTAAATCAAGACAATGTTTATGAAGAGTTAGGATTGTATCTGGGACAGTAGTAAACATTCAATAAATCATTATTACTCTGGCAGAAACTATCTTACAGTCTTCCAAGAATGCTATGAAAGGAATTCTTGCATTGGATGGAAGTTGAATAAATGATCTCTTGGTCTTGCTCAATTCAAACATTCTCTGATTCTGTGACTTCTCAGCATTCTTCTTTTCTATATCCTTAGCATTTATAAATGTCTCTAGAATTGGATTTATCTCACTAAACTGGGAGCATTAAATTAACGCTAACTTCAAGCTCCTCAATAAGAAGGACTGGTTCTTTTAATCTTTATACCTCCAAGTGCACAGCATACTGACATATAGTAAATAGTACCATACTCGCTTTATAAATAAATGAATGATAAACAGTTGAACATTTAATTTATCTCAAAATGTAGATTTGCCATCTTTCCATGAAAATTTCAAGTCCAAATGCTTGAAAATATCCACTTGATCCAACATGCTTCCTTCAAGCCTAAATAAGAAAAGCAAATGATAAAGATTGCAATTTATTTATCTCTAACCGTCATTTAAGAAACAAACATTCTCAGCACCTTCTATGGGCCAGGTGTTTTCCTACATAATCTCACGTGATTTGTTAACCCATCTATGAAGTAAGTATTATCTTACCTAATTTGTAGATAAGGAAATTGAGTCTCTGAGAACTTAAAAGTCATTCAAGTCATACAATGATTAGGTGATATATACCTAGATTTGAGATTTAGTCTGTTTCTTTCAAATACTCAGCTGTCCCTTTTAAAACATTTTTAATTGCAAAAGCACATGCTACAAGCTTTTTCTGAAAATTTTAAATTTAGCAATACACAGCCTGAAGTATTAAAGCTCTTTTATAGCTTTTCGCCCAACCCTGCCAGTCCCTGCATTAATATGCTCTGATCCATAAGAAATCATGTGTAAAAGCATCCTTTTATGTATTGTTCTATGCATTTACATGCATGTATGATATATAAACATAACATTAATACTATATATTTAATATTAAGAAGGTAGCCTTTAAAAAATAAATACAACAATTTTTAATGTAATGATGCAAATAGGCCTATCTCAATTGTAATGAAAACATAAAAATTTGTAATAGTGTAAATTTATATGCTACAATTTATAAAATAATTCCACTATTGTTGGGTATTTAAGTAGCTTCAGATTTTCTTTGATTAAAAACAATACTACCAAACCATATGAGACTTTTGACTCCAGGAAACAAACTGAGCGTTGTGGAGAGGGAGGTGGTTGGGGGGAAGGAATAACTGGGTGACAGGAATTAAAGAGGACACGTGATATGAAGAGCACGGGAACTAATGAATCATTGAACATTATATCAAAAATTGATGATGTGCTATACCTTGGCTAATTGAATTTAAGTTTAAAAAATAGAATTTTTTTTAAATTTTAAAAAGGGAACAAAACTACAGTAAACAACTTTGTTCACATATGCAAATATTCCTATAGGATAAATTCTTAGAAATAGAGATTTTTGTGTCAGAAAGCTATGAATATTTTAAATTCTTTTGGTTATCACTTCATTGTCCACCAACCCACTGTACAGATTTGCATTTCCACAAACTCAGTATATGTATATCCCTGTCAACACTGGATAGCACAAGTTGAAAAGATATTTGACAATCTGTTGAAGGAAATTATGATTATTTAAGTTTCACTTCCATGATTTTTAGAGAGGTAATACCTTTTCATATGCATTTTGCCTATTTTGTATGCCTTCTGTGGATTGTTTGATGATATTCTTTGTCCATTTTTAAAACATGGATTATCTTTTTCTTTTTTTTTAAGGACTTTATTTCTTTATTTGAGAGAGAGCAAGTGAATGAGAGAGGGCATAAGCAGGGGGAAGGGGCAGAAGGAGAAGCAGACTCTCCACTGAGCAGGCAGATGCTTCACTGAGCCACCCAGGTGCCCCTAGATTGTCTTTTTCTTATTGAATCATTGGAACTCTTTGCAGATATTTTTTTGTCATATATGTTAAAAGTATCTTCTGCAGGTCTGTCATTTGTCTTTTAAATTTATTCACCAATAAATTTTATTATGTAAATTAACTGGACAATCTATGACATTTTAGAAAATCTTTTCACACCCAAGATCATAAAAATATTTCCCCATGAGTCCCAGGATGTTACAGCTTTTTGTTTTTTCATGTTTATAATTTTAATCCATCTGGAATTTATTTTTGTACATGTGTGAGAAGGGAATATAACTATTTCTTCCCAAGTGGAGACGTGTTTCCAAAATTAAATCTGAAATAATCGATTATTTCCAACTGATCTGAAATACTATATTTATTATTTACTAACCCTCACATGTACATAGGCTGGTTTTGGATTTTGGATTTTTTATTGTGTTCCATTCTGTATTCAATTTGTATTCAACTCTTGTCACTGTATCTGTATAATAAATTTTATGATATATGATGAGGCATGAGGCTTCATATTAGTCTTATTTTTGAAAATGATAATCTCCTCTTATAGATAAGCTTTAGAATCAGTTATCAAGGTGAAAAAAAAGGCCATTTTGGTTGGGACTACTATGGATTTGTAGATTATTATAAAGGGAATCAACAGGGTGCCTGGGTGGCTCAGTGGATTAAAGCCTCTGCCTTTGGCTCAGGTCATGGCCTCAAGGTCCTGGGATCGAGGCCTGCACTGATCTCTTTGCTCAGCAGGGAGGCCTGCTTCCCCCCTCTTTCTCTGCCTACCTCTCTGTCTATTTGTGATCTCTCTCTCTCTCCCTCTGTCGAATAAATAAAAGTAAAAATCTTTAAAGGGAGTCAACAATATTGAGGTTTTTCATGTAAAAATGCGATGTGTCTCTCCATTTTCATGTCATGAGTCTTAGGTTCTTTCAGTGAGATTTTAAATTATCATCATGTGGGTTTTGTACATTTCATTGATTATTTATTTTAGCTACATTATAGATGTTTTTAAAAATTGTCATCTGTGTGATTGGGATCTTCTATTCCCACTCATTGTATTTTCTAAATGATACAGTGATATACACTGTGCGTCATCTACCATGTAGCCTCTGATCACTCCTTTCTTGCTAATTTTATTTGGGGTCCTAATTTTATTTGGGGTCTGCAATATGCCCATTCCCAGAGGATGAATCATGGTAAGGTCTAAGGCAGCCACAACTAATCTAAATGACTGTGCTTTTACTACACGTTCATTTTCTCTAACACTTTCACCACCAACGCTGGCCATGTTATCTAGTATTATACAATGTGTGATTAGAGAAAGTCTGATAATATTTACTCCTCGATACAAGTAAAATCCCCTTTGCTCCTGGCCCCATTCTTTCCTCTAACTTTCGATGCTGATGAGCAGGTGCAACACCTGTTTGGGATAAACCATAATATGGCCATGTGAAGACAAAAAAAAAAGCAGCGTGTTGAGATGATGTAGCAGAAAGATAGTGTCTCAGTCCCTAAAAACGTTACTGAGCCACTGAACATACCAATGAACGGATTCCCTTTTTAGGAAATAGGGTTTAAAACTTAACTCAGCATTCTCTAACTGAAGCTGAATGCATCCAAACCTATTTAGATATTATTGGCATATGGGAAAATTAATAGATATTTGTATATTTCCCTTGTCCTCAGTTCACTTCTTGAACTCTGAGTTCTATTCATTTTTATTTTTTATTTTTATTATTTTTTTAATATTTTATTTATTTGACAGAGATCACAAGTAGGCAGAGAGGCGGGGTGGGGGGGGGAAGCAGGCTCCCTGCTGAGCAGAGAGCCCGATGCGGGGCTCAATCCCAGAACCCTGGGATCATGCCCTGAGCCGAAGGCAGAGGCTTTAACCCACTGAGCCACCCAGGTGCCCCTCTATTCATTTTTAAAAAGATTGTTTGAGAGTTTCTAATTTGCATCCACAAATGATGATGATGGTTTGGTCTCAATCTTTCTCATATTTTCTCTTAAAATTTCTTAAATTATCCCAAAGGCCAAGACCTCAGTCAAATGTTGAATTGTATCAGTGAATAACAGGTATTTTCTTTTTCAATTCCTGACCTTAATGAGAATGCTTTTAATATTTCAGTAGTAGTAACTTTTGCTGTAATTTCCTGGTAGATATCCTGATAATGAAAAAAGTATCCTTCTAGTTGTGAATTACTGAAAATTCAATTTTGTTTTATTTTCTTTTGTTTGTAATCAGAAATGGATATTAAATTTTATTAACAACTTGTTTTGGCATCTATCAAGATGATCACATGGTAATTCTACTGTGTTCTGTTAATGTAATGAGCTACCTCAATAGATTTCCTGGTTTTGAGCATCCTTGCTTTTCTGGGATAACCTTATTTAGTCATGGTGAATTACTTCTTTGGTGCACTGTTGGATTTTTATATGAAATATGTTGTTCAGAAGTTTTTATTTGTATTTACAAGTAATATTGATATAAGGTTTCATTTCTGTATTTGGTTTGCTTTTTTGGATTGTGGGGTTATAGAGTAACAATAAGACACAAAGAATGAGTACAAAATCTTTAAACAGCAGAGGACTTATACTTTGATGTCTAGAACTTTCTGTATTCTTTAATTTTTTTTCCATGAATGGCTATTACTTTATAATAAAAAGAATTTAAAGATAAATAAATAAGTACATACATATATTTTACAAACAGAAATTATCATCTCTATAAGGTATAATAGTTTACCTAGAGCCTCTGCAGTGGGAGTTGGGGATTTAACTATGCTTCTGTTTTTCTGAGGTAATTGGTTTATTTTTCTTTTCTCCTTTCTCTTGAGTCAATTTTCATTATTATATAGATTTTTGGAAAATTATCCTTTTCACCTAAGAAATTCAATTTTATTGATGTAATAGTCTCATAACTTTTTAATCTCCTCTATAGTTAGGTTTCTTTCCTTATCTTAATGTTATGTATTTATGTTCTTTTATCAGACTTATCTGACTTTTCTGTTGATAATTTAATTGATAAAACTTACTTCTTAATTTTCATAGAGTTCTGCTTCTAACACGCAGTACATTCTACTTAAAAAAAATTGGTAAGGGATTTTTAACTCCTTCAATTCAAAGTGTTTGTGTATTTTAAATATGTTCTGCTTCTAATTAATACACTTGAAGATACTAACTTTTATTTGGCTAAAACTGGGTCACATCACATAAGTTTTCATATATAGTATTCTCAGTGTTGTTTCTATTTGAATAGTCTCTAGTTTCAGCTTGATTTTTTTAACCAAAAATTATTATGAAAGGTATTTTAAAGTTTTTCAGTAAATAGTATGTGCGTGTGTGTGGGGGATGTGTTTCTGTTCAGTTTATTTATATTTTTCGTGTACTCTGATCTGTATTCTGCTTTCAATACTTACTGAAATTATAGAGTTTTTATTTTTGTGGCTGAATGACTGGTCATTTTTAGTAACTGTTCCATGGGTATTGAAAAAGAATATCAGGCACGCAGTTCTCTAAACATACATCTTCAGTCAAGTTTAATGAGTGTGTTATTCAATTCCTCCATATCCTTTTGTATTTGAGGGCCACTTAATTTGTCATTTTTTGGTGAGGCCTGTCAAAAATCTACAATTATCATTATAGTTTTGTAAACTTCTCCTTGTAGATATAACAAATTATACCTCACATATTTAGAAACCATATTATTAGGAACAAAAATAATGAATTACTCCTTTTACCAATTAAAATGTTTTCTTTTTCATTTTAGTGTTTTAACCTTGAATTTTATTTTGTCTGGTATTACTATATTTTCTCCTAATTCCTTTCTGATAGTACTTCTCTGATTTCTGGTTACTCTCCTTTATTTCCAAAAACTCCTGTTCATTTACTTTTACTTGCAACCTATTTAAACAGCTGTTTGCATTTTTGCTTCTTAGACCATCTTGTTGTTTAACACACCTCCTTCTGGAAACTGACAGATTTTCTGACCCTCAGATAACAAACAGGATATAGAGGAATTGTACAACCCATTTACTCAACCTGAATAAAGTTTATAGTTATTAATTTGCTTTAATAGTATGAGATTCTTCATACCCCAATAGAGAGCCTTCATCTATTAACATTTATTCTGAAAGTTGACACAAATATATTAACTATATGATTTGATTTCTGACTTCTTATTTTTATTTCTGAAGTTGTGTTTATGTTTTCTATTGTCAAATCCTCTTGTTTATTTAAATCTTTTATTTTCGTTCACTGAATTAACCAATTTTCTCATTTCTCTTTCCATCCTGAATTCTGAAGTCACTGCTCTTACACCTTAACTACTTTCTTTTCTTTTTTTTTTTTTATTTTTGTTTTAAGATTTTATTAATTTATTTGACAGGCAGAGATCACAAGTAGGCAGAGAGGCAGGCAGAGAGAGAGGTGGAAGCAGGCTCCCTGCCAAGCAGACAGCCCGATGTAGGGCTCCATCCCAGGACCCTGGAATCACGACCAGAGCTGAAAGCAGAGTCTTTAACCCACTGAGCCACCCAGGTGCCCCATACCTTAACTACTTTCTTAATGAGATAAAAGAAATTTGAACAGTGAATAGTCATTTAAGATATTAGACTCAGATCTGAATCTAACTATTTTAAGAAAAGAGCCGAAAAAAACCCACCAAAACAAAAGAAAATAAAACAAAAACCAAACAAAAAAAAAAAGAAAAAAAGCTGATGTAAAGTTTTGAATGGACTGGTAACCTAATAATGTATCTACATTATCTATGTTTTGTAAAATTATAAAGGGGTCATAGGTGAAACAATAACCTGTGTACCTACTGAAGGAATTGGGACTAAGTTAAATTACATATAAATTTACAAATATATGTATAAATATGCACATATGTATTACATTTATACATACAAATATGCATATGAACATTGCATTTATGTACATTTATCATATAAATTACATATTATATAAATTTACACATATATGTCTAAATTACTACTTATATATATGGAGAGAGAAATGCTGCTCAAATATTTAATAAAACCTAAACAATACTGTGATCTTTTCCAGTTTAAAGGGATAAATCTGATAATAAAAGAGAAAATTAGGACCAAGAATAAAACAGACACATTTGCTGTGATTAAAATAATCTTTCAATTAATTGGGTAAAGAAAGGGTGTTTTTAGCAATGCTATGACGATTGGTTAATGATTTGGGAAACAATTGTTTGATCCCTACCTCAAACCACATATTAAAATAAATTATACAGAGGTTGTGCAATTAAATGTGAAACTAAAATCTTGATATTTGTAGGGGAAAAACACCCATGTATATTAGTAGTTGTCCCATTAGGGATTTTGAAGTCTTTTCTAATTTTATACCAATGGCGGAAGGCCAAAAGAAAATTAGTGATAAATTTGAACACAAATATTTTAACCTCAGTGTGTTAAAAAAGCAGTGTTTTCAAAGTTAAAAGTAAAAACTAAGAAAAATATTTTATTCTATATTATAAGGGGTTAATATCCTTATTCTATAAGGTGACATCACAAGTTATTGTAAAAACACAAATATACAGGGGCACCTGGATGGCTCAGTGGTTGGGCCTCTGCCTTCTGCTCAGGGTCCTGGGATTAAGCCCTGCTCAGCAGGGAGCCTGCTTCCCCCTCTCTCTCTGACAGCCTCTCTGCCTACTTGTGATCTCTCTTTCTGTCACATAAATAAATGAAATCTTTAAAATAAATAAATAACCACAGACATAAAATCCTACCAATAAAAAATAAGCAAAGGATATCAACTATCAAATCAAAAGGGGGAAAATAACAGAGGAAAGAGTTAACAGCAGTTCTTTCTGTATTTTCAGACTAGATATTATCTTATTTTTTCTTTTGTTTAACTTTTCTGTATTTGCTAAGTTTTCTACAATACCTATTATTTTTATAATCAGGAAATATAAATATATCAAGGTATATTTATAGACATGATGCAAAAAAAATATTACCATGTTATATTGGTAGTTTAACACTTGACAATGAGGAAAGAAGGTGCTATCTGGAATCAAAAGTCCTAAGTTCAAGTCCCAGGGTTCATTGAATGATCTTGAGCAAGTCACTGAACTTTGAGCCGTGGTTTCTCCAAATAGAAAACAGAAGAAATAATCCTCATGTCATAAATTGTGAAGAATAGATTTTTTAAAATGTTATGTGATAAATGCTTTATGAGGGTCGCTTACAGATGTCAGAGATTCCCATCACTAATCTGGTGTGTTAGGACTTTTCCCAGCCTTCAAACAGAATCTGTGCATCTTCTCTTACAAACACCATATCCCTTTGTCTGATGAGGACTTAGGTTTCTAAATCGAGGAGGTGACAGCTGGATAGGTCTTGGATTTTGCAATCTCCTCAGTGAATGGGACAGGAGCACCTACTAGAGCCTGGCTACATTCAGGTTTATAGTTAAATGAAACTGTAATAATGGTCACTATTGCTTTCCTTTTTCCATGTCATATGCTTTATCATCCAGTTTTAGTATCCACAGAGTTAACTCAGTTACCAAACTGATACTACAATTCCATGTTTATGACACTTTAAAAGCCTCAACTGGGGCACCTGGGTGGCTCACTCAGTTAAGTGTCCGACAGTTTCAGCTTGGGTCAGGATCTCAGGACTGTGAGATCTCTCTTGGGATTCTTTCCCTCCCCCTACCTCAACCTCTCTCTCTTTCTCTCCCTCTCTAAAAAAAGGAAAAAAAAAATAGAAAAGTCTCTACTGATTTCTAATTCAGTCCTCTGTTATAAGTCAGATGAGAGAGCACTGGCCAATCTCCTTTTTCAATAACAGAAATAAGTCCTTTGTGAATGTTGCATGATGTAGAGGCATAGAGGCAATGCAAAAGGACCAGAAGAACCAACTTTTCTTTTCTATGATCCCTGATATGCTGAACAGCACTGATTCTCCATTTATATCTTTAAATTAAATGAAAGCAAATTACAATTTTCCTTGTGAAAAGCCTTATGCCTCCTGGTTTTGGTTTTTGTTTTTTTTCCCCCTGAGTCTAAGCCTATCAAAACCCTTTTAGATAGAATGATGAGAAGGAAAAAGTGGAGAAAAACCCTAAACATTCTCAAGGAAGAGAACATGTTGATATATGGACAACTTAATTAACTGCTCTGCTAATCCTCTGGGTTTACAAAAAAGATGAAATGGACTGAAAGTTATCAAAATAATTTAGAGAAAGTGTAAAAATTATTTATTGGTTGACGAAGCTGTTAATTATTGTTGGTTATGTAAAGTGTAAAATCTCATTTCTGGGAAATCTTATGAAGGAAGGGAAGGAGAGAGAGGGAGAGAAGGGACCAAGAAAAGGAGAAAACTGAGGTTTTGGTTCAATACCAGTTCAGGAAAATCTCTTTTGCTAGGATAGGCAAATTGCATGTAGTTAAAATTGCCATGAAAAGAAATTGAGTAGGTGTGGATCTTCAATAACCTTGGTATGTGATCCTGAGCATTTTTTCATGAGACCATTTTCTCATCTGGAATAGATAGTGGTTTTCAAACTGTGCTCCAGCAGAACCTTGCTGATCCAGAAGCTAAACCAGAGAACAGTAGTGATTTCTATACAATTTACAGAAAAATGAAAGAAAATAAGGTTCCCCCTTTGCTGTAGTTTATTTATTTGTATTTATTATAACAATTCCCACACTGTATGAATTTTTCTGAACATATACAACTGTTCCTTGGCTTGATATATCAACAAACAAAATACTCTTGATTTTAAGACTTTCTGTTCCATTTTTAAAAAACCTAGGGCACTCAGTCTGGTAGCTGAGTTCTAATAAATAACAAATGGAACCAGCAAGCAGCAAGTAAATAGTAATAGGAGAATTTAGATACAATTAATTTGCTTGGGTTTTTTATTAATAATTGTTGATTTTTAAATTTTGTTTAAATAGTAATGGATTAACTTTTGACAGGGGTGCCTATTTTGATTTTGAATTTCTGGACTAGAGACCTGTCTTTGGACTTTGGAGCTTTTCCTTCATCTATGCTATCTCACAGTGAAGCTTTAAAGACTTGGATCATATTAGCTTACACTTGAAAACCCCCATGTTCTTTATCTGCATTTAAAAAAAAAGCTTCATAGCAATCTTATAAATATTTAATTGTTCTTCTTTTACAGATATAGAAACTGATGCATGGAGTCCAAGGTCATCATTAGTAAGAGCAGGAGCTGGAAACTAGTGAGTAGATGTACATTGCTAGATTTGGTTTTGTCTGTCTTCTGAACATTAAATCAATAAATACTTACTTAAAACATGCTCCTTGCAATGAGAAATTTTCAGGATAAACATTAGAAAGATACTAAGGAGTAAACTTGTTCTGCATTTTTGATACTTAAAAAATCATGCAACCAATACTCAACTTTTATGAAACATTGATTTTAGCAGCTTGCAAGGAAATCAAACCTCAACCTAGTAGATAGGAGAGAGTATGTATAGAATCTACATTATGGTGAAAGGACAATTAACATGAAATATACAAGGGGTCAGGCAAGGGTTAGTGGTTAGTGGATGAAAAGTCAAGTCAGTTTGATGCCGGCAGTTAGTATCCAAAATCTGAACATTGAACTCTTGAGTAAAGGCTGTTTAGGAAATCAAATGAATATATGCAAGGACTTCAAGATGTGTATGTTTTAAAATAATGATTAACGAAACCTTACAATTAAACCTTACAATTAAATTTCTTTTACACATTAGACAAACATTTGGTTCACTCAGTGATTATGACATAAGAGAAATTCTGTGCTGGCAAAACTTACTTGCAAGTTCTACAATTTTTTTCTTTCTAATTCCAGAAAAGATACACTCATTGTAGAAATGTTTAAAAATCTGAGAAGTTAGGGCTCTTCCGTGGCTCAGCCAGTTAAGGTTCTGACTCTTGATTTTAGCTCAGGTCATGATCTCAGGGTCATAGGATTGAGCCCCACATCCGGTTCTGTGCTGGGTGTGGAGCCTGCTTAAAATTCTCCCTCTCCCAGGGAGACAAACCATGAAAGACCCTTAACTGTAGAAAACAAACTGAGGGTTGCTGGAGGGGAAGTGGGTGGGGGGGTGGGGGTAGCAGGGTGATGGGCATTAGGAGGGCACTGATGTGATGAACCCTGGATGTTATATACAGCTGGTGAATAACTGAACTCTACATCTGAAACTAATGATGTACTATATAC
>RCUC01122098.1:0-49200 GCA_003697995.1 Taxidea taxus jeffersonii | reverse complement strand
ACCCCCGAATTCGCAGGGGCCACCTGATCCGACCCGGCTCTCAACACCTCCCTAGTCGGCCTCACAGTACAGAGCCACAGGAAGCCAGGACGCCCTCTAGGTTCCCCTGGAAACCAAGTTAGCTGCCAGAAGGTTGCTCAGTGAGGCTGCGATCAGAGCAAATGGAATGGAATGTTCCCGAAGGTTTTCTCCTCAGGCCACAGAACATTTTAGTGAATTATTCCCATTCCAAAGTACTGTCCCTTCTCTAGAGGCCGGAATACTCACACCCACCAAAGCGGGCATCTCGGTGTGTCCTCAGCCGCCCCTACTAGGTGGCTGGGTCCTGTCATCCCGTCTCTTGTATGCACATACCCCTTCCCCGTCTCATGTCTCCACTCTCTGACCTGCTACGTGTGTACTAATCTTGGTCTCCAGAGGGAGGGCGAGAGGATATGTCACTTCATTTCTTTTTTTTTTTTAATAATTTATTTATTTATTTGACAGACAGAGATCACAAGTAGGCAGAGAGGCAGGCAGAGAGAGAGGAGAAAGCAGGCTCCCCACCGAAGCAGAGAGCCCGATGTGGGACTCGATCCCAGGACCCTGGGATCATGACCTGAGGCGAAGGCAGAGGCTTTAACCCACTGAGCCACCCAGGAACCCTGTCACCTCATTTCTCTACAGAACAGCCTGATCCCTCCTTTGTGTCTCAACCTGCTGAAGGACAGAAATTGAATGACTCGACTCTGGGGTCCCGCACAACTTCCCCTGTGCTGTGCCTAAGTTCTGAAGGGGCTTTCAGAGTACCCCCACCTTTGGGGCGTGTGGGCATCTGGTCTGCCACCTGGTCTTGACCCCATTGTGAGCACCGGGACTTTCTGATCCCAGGCTGATCTCATCTGCGTCTTCTGCTTGGCTCCCTGGTACTTGCCACCTTGCCCACGCGGCCCTTCCACGCTGGGACGGAGTTGGCTGCAGGTGCCCGTCTGTTGGCTCTGAACCCCCAGCGCCCGGATGGCGGGAATGGGAAAGCTGAGCATCGACAGTTTGCATCTCCAGGCTTATCCCTTCCCTCTGGTATGAAGGACGCAAGCTCTCCCTGCCACGCTGGGACGTGGGGCACGGGGAGTGGGTGGGGTAGGAGCCAGAGGGGCAGGAGATGTAGGATACCATCTCCATTGTGACCGGCCGCACCTGCGCTGTAGGAAGACTCAGCCGCTGTCTCCCCTCAACTGAGCCCGGGACCCTCCATCCTTACGAGACAGCTCTTGCAGTGTCCTTCCTGCTACTCAACATTGAATGCTTTCTGTGAATTGTCACCTTGTGTCCTCATATCCACCCTGAGCTGGGCACAATTATTATCCCCAAGTTGCGGATGAAGAAACTAAGGCTTAGAGAAATTCAGGAGTCCAACCGGTCTAACTCTGGGACTCAAGCTTGAGGACCACGTTGCAAGATGTTTTTCTAATGCACGAGTGAATCGGATCTCTGTCTGCATGGCAGGACTAGATGAAACCTCAGCCAGTTCCTTACTGGGTGATTTCTTTTCTGAAATATTGGGGAGATAACGGTGTATCACCTGTTACTGTCGGCTGTTAGGCCGTGATGCAGTTAATGAGGTCATAGCTGTCACTTCTGCTGATGGCCAGTCCCATCCATTGCATGCGGATTCTGGTTTCACATTCACAGAGCATTATCTTCACGTTTTAGGGGTATCACCAGCCTGCGTATAAACCAAAGTGGGTAGGTCCTAGGAGCTGGAGGGAAGCACTCCTTATCCCTCCACCGCGCCCCCCCCCCCAAACTCTGGGCAAGGTGAGTCATTTCACCAATGCCTGAGACAGGAGGCCGGTTGGCTGGAGGAGTACCGAGCAGCCAGCACTCATCACCTGGTCTATCCAGTCGTGACCTCACCCTGCATTGCTAATGATACCCCGGATGCCGCTAATGAGCCTGAAACCATAGTGACCGGTTCTGTGAGCGTGCTTCTTTGTTTCTCCTTGCTTTTCAGAGAAGTTCCCTTTGAGAAGTCAACCTATCTCCATGGTGCTAAGAGGAATAAAGAAAGTGGTCCTCCTCACACACCGATGCGCGGTGGCTGATTCATGTAAGACACAAACCCTCATCAGAACCAGAAAACGAAAATCACATTTTTTTAAAATCAGGGAGCATCATTTCCTTCTGTTATATTTAAACAGACTTACCTATGGGACAGAGATTTTTAATTTTTTATTATGGAAAATCTCAAATATACACAAGAGTAGTGGTGTCCTTCACTCAGTGTATGGGTTCTCCACAGACCCAGAGACACAGAAGCATGGGGGTCGGGGGGAGTGGAGGGAGAGAGAGGGAGGGGTTTATGGTAAGGAATTGGTTCCCGTGACTGTGGAGGCTGAGATGTCCCATGATCGTATATCTGCACACTACAGACCCAGGAAGGCTGGTGATGTGGTTCTAGTCCCAGCCTGCTGGTCTGAGAACCCGAGAGCTGCTGATCTAAGTTGTAGCCTGGGGCAGGAGAAGCCACTGTCCCAGCTCAAATAGGGAGACAAGGATCTGCCCGGTCTCTGCCCTTTCCTTCCATTCAGGCCCTCAGCAGCTTGGATGATGCCTGGCGGCACTGGGGAGGACAACCGGCTTCACTTAGGTTTTACTGATCCAAATGCTAATCTCATCTGGAAATGCCCCACAAGCACACCCCAAAATAATGTTTATCTAAATATCTGTGTACCCCGTGACCCAGCCAGGTTGACACGTAAAAGTTGCCATCATACTCAGCTTTAATAGTTTTCAACATGGCCGCGAGCATTAGAGAAGGAGCCTTGATCAGAGTTCACCTCTTGGTGAGATGATGTCCCCGGAAGATCTGTGTCAGGATGCTGACGTCTGCTGCTTTTTCTGCTCGTGGAACTGGGATTAAGTGGTGTGTGGAGGTGTTGTTAACCTTGTCAATTTCCCCATCAAACATTTATCTCACAGCTTTAGCGGGCCTTGGTGATACTTGCTTACATCTCTTATATCGTTAGGAGCTGCAGATGGTTTTATCCCAATCCTCTCCCTCATTAGCTCAAATTATTTTATAAGGAAAGATATCCTTTACCAGCTATTTGGTTCTGTTGGTATAGAATAAGTGCTTGATTCTTTCCTTTTATTTGTGAATTTCCAGAATAATGAATCGATGCCTTAGAAACCTCCACATTTGACCAGTGAGAGCTTTAAAATATATATATATATATACATATATATATGCATATATATATATATATACTAATGAATTAATGGATTTTTTTTTAATTTATTTATTTATTTGACAGACAGAAATCACAAGTAGGCAGAGAGGCAGGCAGAGAAAGAGGAGGAAGCAGGCTCCCCTGCTGAGCAGGGAGCCCGATGTGGGGCTCGATCCCAGGACCCTGAGATCATGCCCTGAGCCGAATGCAGAGGCTTTAACCCACTGAGCCACCCAGGCACCCCTGAATTAATGGATTTTTAAATGCATGTTTTATGTGTTTCTTTTTTAAAAATATTTTATTTATTTATTTGACAGATCACAAGTAGGCAGAGAGGCAGGCAGAGAGAGAGGGAGAAGCAGGCTCCCTGTTGAGCAGAGAGCCCCATTCGAGGCTCGATCCCAGGACCCTGAGATCATGACCTGAGCCAAAGGCAGAGGCTTAACCCACTGAGCCACCCAGGTGCCCCTGTTTTATGTATTTCAATCACTCACAGGAATTTTTCTTTTTGATTCTCACATAGTCCCACCTTTGGCCACTGGGCACTTGTTTAATTTGGCTCCTTGTCCGTTTAACATGCTTCTTCCTACTAGGCTTTGAGAATTTCTGTGTGGGTGAGTGTGAGGGTGAGCAAAATGAGACTGCCAGGCTGGGTGGGCTGCCTGTGACCCGGGGGCAAGATGGGAAGGACAGGTTGGGGTTATGGAGGAGCCTGACTCCCAAGAGAACACAGTCTGGGGAGAGAGCTCCAGCAGATCCGGGGAGCACCAGGGCTCAGGCCTTGGGGGGGGGGACCCCACAGAAGTGCTTGCCCCGAAGAGGCCGGAGCAGACCTGGCTGAGGAGGGGCAGATCGTCCTCACTGGGGATTCCGGCAAAACTCAGCGGAAACACGGAGGACATGCGATCCGAGCCGGCCTGGATTCCCCACCAGTCTTGGTGGGTGAAGCCTTAAATCATTTATTTTAAAATTGTGTATTTTATTTTAAAAAGATACATACCGGACTCAGAGGATTCATATGCATTAAGGCTCAACAGGCACAAAGCGGCGGCGTCCAGATAAGGGCGCAGCACTGAGCGCGGCAGGAAAGGAGCTGGGGTGGCGGTGGAGAGGGTTACCAGGGAAGCACCCTCTGGGACCGCGCGTGCTGCCTGGCCTCCGAGGAAGGCAAAACTATGGAGACCGTCAAAAGCCCAGGGGTGGCCGGGGTTTCGGGGGTGAGGAGAGATCAACAGGCTGAGCACAGAGGACTTGGGGAGGGGGCGGGGTGGAACGCAGGGGCTTGTGCGAATTCCTGTACCTTCCTCTCAATTTTGCGGTGAACCTAAAAGTAAAAAAATAAACTTTTTTTTTTTAAAGATTTTATTTATTTGTTTGAGTGACAGTGAGCACGATTGGAGTGAGAAGCAGAGGGAGAAGCAGGCCGTCTGCGGACCGGGGGGCCGGATGCTCGGCTGGATCCCAGGACCCTGGGATGATGACCTGGGCTGAAGGCGGACGCTTAACCAACTGAGCCACCCAGGCACCCCTAAGTTCTTTTAATTTAAGGATTTTGTTTATTTGAGAGAGAGACTGAGACAGAGAGCATGAGCAGGGGGGAGGGGCAGAGGAAGAGGGAGAGGGAGAAGCAGGTTCCTCAGGGAGCAGGGAGCCCCATGGGGGGCTTGATCCCAGGACCCTGGGATGATGCTTAACCAAGTGAGCCACCCAGGTGCCCCTGAAAATATAAAATGTTAAGAATAAATAAATAGATTTAAAGAATAAAATGGGAACAAGGTTATGCAGTCAAAATTCTCCCAAGCCCAAGCCAAGCCTCTTTTGTAATAGTTAAAAGAACTTTTTATTTCCCAGTGCATGTAAAAGTTATGTTACACTATAATGTAGCCTACTAAGTGTGCAATAGTATTGTCTAAAAAATATATAACATACAAATATATATTTATAATATATAAATAATTTATATAATATATTTATAATATACAATATATTTATATATAATATAGAAATAATTTATACAAATATTAAATATATTTAATTTATATTTAATATATAAATGTTAAATATATATCTATATATAGATTAAGGTATGCATATATGTGTGTGCATGTACATATATATATATATACACACCTTAATTTAAAAATACCTGTCGCTAACCATCACCCGAGTGTTCAGTGAGTTGTACTCTTCCTGCTGGTGGAGGTTCTTGCCTCCGTGTGGATTGACTGATCGGAAAGGTGACTGCTAAAAGGGCAACTGTGGCAATTTCTTAAAAGAAGACAACAGTGAAGTTTGCTGCATCAACCGAGTCTTCGTTTCACAGACAACTTTGCTGTAGCAGGGGATGCTGTTGATAGCATTTTACACACAGGAGAACTTTCACAATGAGAGTCAGTCCTCTCAAACCTGACCGCTGAGTCACCAACTCTGTTTACGCGCTCTTCTGTCTTCTGTTGTCATCTCAACAGTCTTCGCGGTATCTTCACCAGGAGCAGATCCCATCTCAAGAAACCTTTCTTTGCCCGTCCATGAGAAACAACCCCTCATCCACGGAAGTTTTATCATGAGTTTGTAGCAACTCAAATCCCATCTTCGAGCTCCACTTTTTTTTTTTTAATTATTTTTTAAATTTAATTTTATTTTTTCAGCGTTCCAAGATGCATTGTTTACGCACCACACCCAGTGCTCCGTGCAATCCGTGCCCTCCACAATACCCACCACCAGACTCCCCCAACCTCCCACCCCCTGTCCCTCCAAAACCATCAGATCGTTTCTCAGAGTCCACAGTCTCTCATGGTTCGTCTGCCCCTCCGATTTCCCCAACTCCCTTCTCTCCATCTCCCCATGTCCTCCGTGTTATTCCTTATGCTCCACAAGTAAGTGACACCATATGATAACTGACTCTCTCTGCTTGACTTATGTCACTCAGCATCATCTCCTCCAGTCCTGTCCATGTTGATACAGAAGTTGGGTGATCATCCTTTCTGATGGAGGCATATACTCCATTGTATATATGGACCACATCTTCCTTATCCATTCGTCTGTGGAAGGGCATCTTGGTTCTTTCCACAGTATAAGCCTCCCTCTTCTTGTGCTTGGAGGAAAGCTAGATTAACAGCTTCTTTTACGACCTTCCGCAGTCCGTGCATGGGAGGAATTACCACTAGGCTCTCTCGGACTTTATTAATAAACACAAATGGTAGCAGAGCGTACACACTGTACTGCACTTGCTTTTTCACATAATTTAATATAAATAATGACATTACTTGCCTGCAAACCTTTCTCTCTCTAAGCAGAGAACTCAGCCCCAGTTCTTCGAGAAAGGCAACCTCAGAGTCAGAGGCTCAGCGTCCCTGCATGCCGGGCTGTGAGCAAGACGGCTTTGCAGTAATCACAGGGGACTTCTGTACTCGAACCAGGGACTTTACGATCTGCAGACCAGTGTCCTGCCCCTGAGCCATGCTCGCTGCCTGAGCAGGCAGCCCTGCTTGGGACTTCTCACTTTGGTAGCTACACCCAGGACACCTGGGAGAACTAGACTTAATGTTTACTGAACACTTCTAATGTGCTAGAGAAACTGATCTGAGAGAGACGTCTGTGTGTGTGCGTGTGTGTTTCTATATGACTTAAAAAGCATTTCGGTGGTCCACCACTATTGCCATCTTCATCGAACATGACAGTGATACCCGGGATTAAAGCAGCTCGTCCCAGTGACAGAATGAGAGTTAGCCACGACTTTCTTCATATGTCATACTCATTTGGAGAGTTTGTCTTATAGGACTTTTTTTTGGAAATATTTGTCTTATAAATATTGTGTGGAAGAAATGTCCTTTGAGTGAAAGCAAAAAGACAATGCCTATGCAAGTCTTGTGGCCAAAATGCTTATTATATGTTGCCGCACCAAACAAGGCAGCGCTAAGGCTTCTCTTTAAGTAGCAAATTTGGCTCTGAGCTTACCAGTCACCTCAGCACCTGTATCAGAGCATTTTCATGAAATATCCTATGTTCTGCGGAGCAAATGGAAGGTGGCTCTCTAGGGACCTGGAAATCCATGGGTTTCCTACACCTTCCCAAGAGCCACCTGCCTCCCGAGGTCTATTTTCTGTAACTGGGGGAGCAGCCCAGCACACTTCGGTGAGCAAGGGGACCCCCCTGACCAGCACACCCACACCTAGCTATCCCCTACAGACTGCCAGAAACCAGTGAGGCTCCCCGCTCAGGAGTGCCCACCATCTAGAGGTGGCTGGTCCAGAGGGACAGGGGCTTCAGGAGGAAGGTGCATACCAGATATCAAAGAGTCCAAAAATTCCAGAAAACATAAGATATCTCATTTACAAATGTTATATTGATTACATGTTGAAATGATAATGTCTCAGATCTATTTCATCAAAATACAGAAATCAGTTTCACCAGTTTCTTTTTACTTTATATTTTTAAAAGTGTCCCACCTTTGGGGCACCTGGGTGACCCTGTTGGTTGAGCGGCTGCCTTCAGCTCAGGTCATGATCCCAGGGTCCTGGGATCAAGTCCCATTTTGGGCTTCTTGGTCAGCGGGGAGCCTGCATCTCCCTCTCCCTCTGCCCCTGCTCACGTGTGAGCGCTCTCTCTCTCCCCTCTGTCAAATAAATAAATAGAATCTCAACAAAAAATGTCCCAACTTTGCTGAGATATAATGGACATTGGACATTGTATTAGTTTAACGTAATGATCTAATACCTCAGTACCTGTGTATACTGTGAAATGAGCACCACGAGAAGTCTAGTGAACATCCGTCGCCTCATAGAGTTAGACAACTATCCCCTGGTGATGAGAACTTTTAAGAGGTGCTCTGGTAGAGGCCGCCGGGACGCTGAGCTGGTGGCGCACTGGGCTCAGGTCGTATCCCGCTTGGGATTCCCTCTCCCGCTCTACCTCTTCCCCTGCTTTCTCTCTAAATAAATAACATCTTTACAAGAACTCTACTTTCTTAGCAACTTCCAGATGCACAACCCAGTATCGCTAGCTGTCGCCAGCACGCTGTACCTTACCTCCCAGGACTTAATTGTAATTAACTGGAAATTTGGACCTTTTGACACTCTTCACCCACCTTTTTTTTTTTTTAACTTTATTTAACGTGCCGACTGGCAAATATAAACTTAGGTAAGTAGCTGGCGTACTATTTCTGGACTGGCAAGGCTGACCTTACCTGTGACTCCAGAGCTGCCAGAAAGTGGGATAAAAACAGTACACACAGGGGGCACCCGGATTTGAACCGGGGACCTCTTGATCTGCAGTCAAATGCTCTACCCCTGAGCTATACCCCCAGGTATACATGTCTTCTCTCATGCACACTCTTCTATCCCATCCAGCTGCAACTGGTCCTGCCAGCCTCAGTGTCCTCTGTGGCCTCCCCGGCCTCCAGCTTCCTCCCGAACTGGCCTTTCTGCTCTGAACGCCAGCTCGCTCTCTTCCCCAGGTTAGGTGGATGGATGGGTCAGGAGCCCACAGCCGGAGGCAGCAGAAAATCGGGGACCTTCTCCTTATCTAGACTCAGAATCCCAGGCCTCCAGAGACCCTCTCCATGCCCAGCGCGGGGGCTGAGAGCACGGGCCACCTGGTTTTTTCCCCGTCTAACATCTCTCATCGGCTCCCCTGCAGTCCTCTCTCTCCTTTGCCCTCTTTCTGTGCCTCTTCCCCCTGTTCCCTGGTGTCACTCAGGGCCCTCTGCTCCACTCTGCTCCCCTCTCCAAGCCGCCGAGACCTCATGGGCCCATTCCTAAATCAAGTATCGTCTTCCCCAAACTAACTCCGGGCCTGCGCTGTGAATGGGAGACCAGACCCAGTAAATAAAACAGAATATGATCCAAGTTGCCAGAACTGTGAAAAGAACACGCACAGCACTGGAGGGCTTGTCCTGGTAAATAAGAGGCCGTCTTCGAGAGCAGGCGACTGAAAACAGCCTAAGGCCAGACGGCACACCTGAGTCCCAGACCTGGGAAGTGCCATGGCAGAGTCACAGCGTAATAAAATAATCACAAATGTTGATTTCGCCATCATTATGTTTGCGACAATCCCGGACCATAGGGGCTGTGACTATTGCCTCCATTTTACAGATGAGGAAACTGAGGTCCCCAGATCTTACATAAGTAATCCGATGTGCAATGATTAGCAAGTGGGGTTGCAAATCCAAGCAGTCTCACTCATCTACAGGCCTCATCCCTGGGCTGTAGCCTGATAGCCACAGCAGTCTGAAATGCACACGGAAAGGAAAGGCCATTTATGCAAATTACGCTGGGAGAATTCAGTTGGTCATTTGGGAAAAATTATTAAACCAGCAACTAGGGGTGCCTGAGTGGCTCAGTTGTTAAGCATCTGCCTTCAGTTCAGGTCATGATCCCAGAGTCCTGGGATCATCAAGGACCGCATCTGGCTCCCTGCTCAGTGGGGAGCCTGTTTCTCTCTTTCCCCCTGCTTGTGTTCTCTCTCTGGCTATGTCTCTCTCTGTCAAATAAATAAATAAAATCTTAAAAAAAAAATAAAGTAGCACCTAAGCTTCTCTTTGTGTACTATAATAAAGTCCAGGTGGATTAAAGCATGATGTATAAATAAAAGTAAAAATGAATACCTAACAGATTTAGGAACAGCAAAGAAAGCATTTCAGGAAAAGGAATCTGAACAGAAAATAGCAACAGATTTGGCTAATAAGCATTAAAAGTTTAGGTAGGTGGACAAAATCAAAAGGTTAATAGCAACTTGGAAAATATCCCCATCATTTATGATAGACAAAATATTACAGACTAATATCTTTCACAACTAAAGAGCCCACATATAATGACAAAGGGCATCAAGGATGTGTTCAATCTCAGTAAATCAGAATAAATCTTAGTGAAACCAAAGAAATGCAAATTAAAACACTATTTTACGATTATCAAGTTAGAAAAAATTTTTCTGCAATAAAATGTATTATTTTCAGAATCAGAAAAACCAATAAATATTATAAATTAAGGAATATTCCCTTTTAGGGGCACCTGGTCACTCAATGGGTTAAGTGTCCAACTCCTGGTTTTGGCTCTGGTCATGATCTCAGGGTCCTGGGATGGAGCCCCACGTCAGGCTCTGTGCTGGGCGAGGAGCTGGCTTAGGATTCTCTCTCTCCCTCGGGGCCCCAACCCTGCCCCTCCTCCACTCACCCGTGCTCTCTCTCTCTCTCTAAAAACAAAACAAAACACTATTCCCTTCTACTAATTGCAAGAAATACCATTTCCTATTGACATAATTAATAAGTAATTGCTTTAAGATCAAAAGAATCAATGGAATACTAATTTGGGAAATATACATTAGAATTTACATAGAACTCATTTAAGCTTTTCCACTCTGAAGATGAGGACACGGCCTCTGAAAGTTTCCAAGAGACTCAGTTTCAAGACCTCCCGGGTCCAGGTGCCAGGCTGTTTCCATGGTACCACACTTCCATCTGTTGGCGGTGGGGGGCGGGTATCGGGAGGAACAGGAGGATGGAATCAGCCGGGGCAAGTCCTACCACCTCAGCCGCCATCTTGGTCCCCTCCCAGTGAGGATGTGTGTCAACCTAAGACATTGATGGTGGCTCGGATGTGTTGAGTGTTTAGCACGCTGGAGGCCCTACTCGTGCCTCTTCCCATTTAATCCTCCCAAGGACCCTTTGAGGCGGGTACAATTATTATCTCCTGGGAAGTAGCTAAGAGGACGCCCAATTTGTAGATGAAGAAACAGAAACTGGAGGGTTTTAAATAACTTTTAGTCATGTGACAAAACCCACTCTGTCCCAGGTTCCGGTCTAGCACTGAGCGAGGGCTCAGCAGTGAGCACTGCCCTCGAGGAACCTGTGTTCTGAGGGGTGTGGGGCGACAGACAGGAACACAAAGGAAGCAGATCATTGCAGAGAAGGAAAGCACGATAGGAACACGGAGCAGGGTGATGCGACGGAGGACGACGGGGGCGATATGGGGTGCTCAGGGAAGTGACAATTCGAGCGCAAGTCTGGATGATAAGCCGGTGGGTCAGATGCGGACGCAGAGCCTTCCTGGCTGTGGGCACCGATCTGCTGGGGCTCAAGACAGCGACGAGCCTGGCAGAATGGAGGAGTGTGGCCTGCGCCAGTGTGGCCCCAGCAATGGGACGGAGCGGGACAGGGGTTCACGTGGAGGGCAGCGAGGTGGGGCAGGGTCAGCTGGTGGGTTTTATTTCATGTGACACAGAGGGAAGGGCGGAGCCCAGGCTGAATGCAGATTGTCTCGCCTGTGTCCCCAGGCCACCGCCTCTGAGACCCTCCTCATGGGCTCTCTGCTGTGGACTCAACCCAGGGCCTGCCATGTCAGTCTATAAATCCCCTTGGCCATGAATTTAGGTTTGTTATTGTTCATTCAGTCTACGTGGCTCCCGTCCATGTGGAGGGAACTTTCTAGTGGAGGAGGCACCCCTGTCCCTCAGGAGACACACTGTCACTCAGGTACTCCTTCAGCGGTGACTGTGATAGTTGCCATGACCCCGGACATGGGGCGGGGTGACCCTAGACTGTGGGGCTTCAGAGGGCTTCTCCGAGGCGGTGTCATCTCCATCACACCTTGAGGGAGAAAGGGAAGTTGGGTGGAGACGAGTGGTCCAGGAGGGCTGTGCAGTTCAGGTGGATGACTGAGCCGAAGAGCAGAGAGAAGGGCAGGATGCCCGAGTCAGGGGAGACAGTCTGGGTTGAATGGGGTCCCCCCAGATTCATGTGCTTCCAGGAACCTCAGAATGTGGCATTATTTGGAAATATGGTCATTGCAGATATAATTAGTTAAATTAAGATGGGGTCATACTGGATTAGGGTGGGTCCTTAATCTAATCCAGCTGTTGTCCTTATAAAAGGAGAGACACCCAGATGGAGAGAGACACACACACGGAAGATGCCATGTGATCACAGAGGCAGGCGCTGGACCTAAGCCTTCATAAGGCAAGGGACGCCAGGATTGCTGGCAACGGCCAGGAGCTAGAAGCGAGGAACAGATTCCGCCTCAACTTCTGTGGCGGAAAGCCACCCAGTCTGTCGTCCTTTGTTATGGCGACTCTGGGAAACTGATCCACATCCCACGACGGGGCTGCAGACCTAGGTAGGACCTGGTGGGCCCCGTTGGGATTCTGGATTTTACCCTCAGAGCTTGGGGAATCCCGCTGAGGGTGACAAGCTCAAGAAGATCACGGTCAAATCTGCATTGTCACAGGATCCGGTCAAATCTGCATTGTCACAGGATCCGTCCGTCCAGGTGCTCCGTGTTTCCAAGCATTCAAATCCACGGAGAGCCGAGAGTCGGGCCCCACAAGGACTCAGCCCGGCTCCAAAGCCTTGCCGGGTCACACGGAACCCCACACGCTGTTCCTCAAACGCCCGGCGCCTGTGCACGCGGCTGCCCTCCCGCGCAGCAGCCGCCTTCCCGGCTCCCAGCCCGCGGGGACCCGACCTGCGGCCGCAGACAAGCCGCAGCTGCTGGGCGCTCTGGGAAGAGGCCTGGCTGTACGCATCAGAAGCGGGGGAACGTCCAAACGCTTAGGCAGGGCAATGCCACCGCTCGGCGACAGCGAGACCAGCACCGCACTTGTGTGATAAACCAGTCCAGCCCCGCCGGGGGCCGAGACGTCCGCCTCCGGCTCCGGCCAGCCGAGCCCGCGGGCAGGGCCGAAGGAAGTGCGGCCCGCGGCGCCCCGCGACCCCCTTCCCGCTCTCCGCTCCGGCGGCTGCGGGAATCCGGGGCGGTCTCTGCGCCCCCCCCACCGGCGCGCGGCCAACCCCGAGGCCTCGCCTTTGTGTTCGCGCCGGGATCGGCACAAAGAACGGGCCCCACGAAGCTCGGGGGCCGGGGCCGGGCCGGCGGGGCGCGCGAGGAGCCGAGGACGCCGGAAACGGTGGCCCCAGGCGGCGCACGCGGCGGCCCCGGGGCGCCCGGGAGGGAGGGGCCCCCGGCTTCTGCGGACGGCCCCCTGGTGGGCGCGAGGCAGCCGCCCGCGCCACCACCGAGAGGCCCGCGTTCCTAGAGCGGCCGCGGGCGGCCAGGTGCGCGCGGCGGCCTCCGGGCTCCGGGCTCCGGCCGGCAGGGGGCAGCACGGCCGCGGCCGCCCCACGTGGCGGGGGCGCGGGCAGCGAGGCCGAGGGCCGGGGGGTGCCTCCTGCGGCGGGGCGGGCGGCCGCTCGGGCCGAGGAATTTAAAAAATTCAAGCCATTAAAGATTAAATGTGCAAAACGCATATATACGTGTATTTAAAATCGATAGAGATAACGTTTTAAAATGAAAAACTGTGGCTTTCCTGCCCCTCCACGAGCTCGCAGCAAGGCTGGCCGCGCCGGTCCCCGTTACCCAGGGGCGCGCTCGGGGCCCGGCGGGCGGGGAGTGGGGGGCTCGGGCGGGAAGGGCCGGCGCGGGGGCTGGGCGCGCGGCGCGGCGGGAGCGGGACAGCCTCGGCGGCGCCGCCGGCCTGTGCGAACAGACGGACGAGGGCGACGGCTCGCAGCTCGCGGAGGCCGCGGAGGGGCGGGAGGGCTGCCCGGCGGCCAGGGAGATGCCGCCGGCTCCTTCTGCCCGCGGCCCGGCTCTGCTGCCTGCGGGCCCTCGCGTCACCCTCCTCCCGAGGCGGCGCCGCCCGGACGCTTTCTGTGGTCGCCCTGGGCAGCCCGCGACTGCGGTAGGAGGATCTGGCAGTGACCCGGAGACTCCACCTAATATTGGGGCTGCAATATCGGAGGGAATGATAAAATACGTATCTCTGAAAGGCTTTGGCTTGGCTTTAATGAAGAAAGTCGTCTGCATCCCCATGGGGCAGAGACGGGGCCATTACCTGTGTTCCGTCCTGCACACTCACCTGTGGCTCCTTCACCCCATCGCTTGACGTGCACGGAGCCCCTCGCTTGGGTCAGCCTGGGGCGCTCGGGGGAGCCCAGGGGAGCCCCCAGGAGCCAGGTGACCCTCCAGGCTGCCTGCAGGCATGTTGTGTGGCCAAGGGTCCTGCAGGCGCCACTTGGACCTGGATCTCCTCTCGCCTTCCCCGTGTAGGCGCCTGCTGTAAAAATAACTTTGGGGATCCTTGCAGCTTCTGACAGGGCTTTTCTGGCCATCTGTGCTATTTCCCCCCGCCTTCCAGGGATTCTTGGAGAGTGTCACCTCGCAGGATTGCACTGCGACTCGCCACTGTCTGATGAGAACATCTGCCCAGTGATGGAGAGGTTACCGAGAGTAGAGGTGCATATACCCCCCAAAGAAGAAAGAAACTTAAGAACCCCCTGTCCTATCGGGGAACTAAGTAAGCCTGCGATGTGGCTCTGGGTACAAGCAACACAGAGTTTGGACTGAACTGGGAGGAGCTGGAGTAAGGGACCAGGGCGGTCAGAGACCCCCAGGGCAGCCCCTGGGCCGGAGAGGGCTGAGCAGGTGGGCATAGTCGCTCCCCCGAGGTGGGGGGTGCTCCAACGTGGCACCCGACCCCGTTACTTCACTTGTTTGCGTTGCGAAGACGGTGGTGTTCAGACGGGATTCTGGGGCTAAAAACAAAAGCCTGAAAACACGGCCAGATGAAGCTCCGAGCATTTGGCTGATCACTGTAAATTTAATGAAGATGTCGTGTCCTTAAGCTGAGAATCTAAAATATTGTAGATTTCGTTCCTACCGGTTTCATTTCTTCCAAGAAATTGGCTTCATTTCACAGATGTGGAGGTGGTTAAGCGTCCTCATACTGGTGGTAAATAAAATGATTTCTTCTGTTGCATTTTCGCAGGAGAATTGATACCTTCTCTTGAACAAATAAAGGGCTCATTCAATAAAGAGATAAACTTTTATTGTTTGGGACTCAGAAATTCCTCTCACAGAAAACAAATAACAATGCTATTTGCTTTTGGGAGAGAAGGGTTTTTAAATTAAATTCTGAAATTCTATTATGCGATTATTACATACTAATGTGAGTTCATCTTTTTGGTAAAATGAACACCCAAGCATGTTTGTATGCAGTTTCTGCTCATTCCAAGACTTGAAGGAGCTGGCACAGATTCGGGCAAGAAAAATGTGTCTTTCTTCTCAATATGTCTGCTGTTTGAATTAAATATACTGGAGATTGGTGTAATTTGGTCTGGATATTGACTTGGTTTTTTAGCACGCTCTGAAATGTTTGAAGTTTCATTTTTTTTTTTCCCAAACGTATTTCAAAATGTACTACACACCTTTGGCTAGTAAATCATCAATGAAGTCAAGATAAGCTAAAGAAGCCACCACATTAAATGGGAAGGGATAATCGTTATTTTAGTTGGATATATGTTATTAAATTGTTCAAAGTGGTAACTATACAAACCAATATACTGCTTTTACTTTTGGACAAAATTAATGTGACTTTTAGGGATGACGATTAATCTAAGCAGGATAATACAAAAACACTTTATCTTAGATTTTAGAATTTGTATAAGTAATTTGCCAGGAGAAAATCTGATTTGGAACCATGTGGCTCTTGGGTCATATATTCAGATATATGAATATATATATATGAATATATATATTCATATATCCACCCAGGCGCCCCTTTAATCACATTTTTAAAAAAAGATTTTTATTTATTTGTCAGAGAGAGAAAATAAGCACGGGTAGGGGGAACAGCAGGCAGAGGGAGCAGGCTCCCCACTAAGCGAGGAGCCCCGCTGAGGCTGAGCAAGGAGCCTGATGCAGGACTTGATCCCAGGATCCTGGGGTCATGACCTGAGCTGAAGGCAGACACTTAACCTACTGAGCCACCAAGGCGTCCCTGATTAAATACAGTTCTTAAAAAGGTTGTATACTTAGACGATACTGAATCTCAAAGGAAATGGTTATTCTGATATTCATTATTTAAATAAAAATTACTAATGAGGATAGACATTTGCATTGGTATATTTTGCTGTTAAAACTCAACTTTCCGGGGCACCTGGGTGGCTCAGTGGGTTAAAGCCGCTGCCTTCGGCTCAGGTCATGATCCCAGGGTCGTGGGATCGAGCTCCACATCGGGCTCTCTGCTCTGCGGACAGCCTGCTTCCTCCTCTCTCTCTGCCTCTCTGCCTACTTGTGATTTCTGTCTATCAAATAAATAAATAAAATCTTAAAAAAAAAACAACAACTCAACTTTCCATTACCCTAGCTGATAGACAGTAGTGGTACTCCTGTCTTATACTCGAGTTATTTTGAGAACCTGGGTATTATTTTACAAAGAGAAAGGGAGTTTCCTTCTTGCCGTGGCGGTGGAAGGGACGATGAGAACCAAGAGGTGATGTAACAGGCCTGGAAGGCGAGAGTGTGATTTGATTAGCAGGTGCGTTTTCTTTGTAATAATTTCTGTCACCCAGCTCCTTCTCTGTTAAGCAAATGGCTTGTTAGGTCCTCACTTCTGAAAACAAACAGAAGGGGAGCCCTGACCTTAACACGCACCTCTCTTCCCAAATGCCTGAAGCGGGGGGTGGGGGGTGGGGAGGGCTCATGTTTAAAAACAGGGGCGAGGGATGTCTGGGTGGCTCAGTCGGTTATGTAGCAAACTCTTGATTTTGGCTCAGGTCACAATCTCAGGGTCACAGGATCGGGCCCCGCATCAGTCTCTGTGCTCAGTATGGCGTTGGCTTGAGGATCTCTCTCTCTCCCCCTTTCCCTCTGCCCCTCCCCAGGCTCTCCTTCTCTCTAGTTAATACAGAAATCTTCAAAAAATTAAAAAACAAACAAACCGGGACTAGCTGGGCGGCCCACCCACGGAAGCACCCGGCAACCTCTCTGCATGACCCCTACCGGCCCACAGGTGAGCTGGGCCTGCCCAGGGTGGCTGCCTGCAGAACTTCCCGTGCCCACGGGACAGTCGGAGCTGCGAATCAGAGAGAAATAGTACTCTTCACCATTTTCATCGAGGATCCACGTGGACGAAACTGGGGGACAGTATATAACAGCCCTAATACCATCACCCACTTTGGTCCCACGCACTGAGGTTTCAATTCTGGCTACGTGATCTTAGGCTCACGGCTTAACCTCTCCGAACAGCATCTGGAAAAGCAGGACCAAATACCCATTTCACAGGTCGTCACAGGATGAGACGAAAGGAAAGCGTTGACTCGAAATAGTGCCTGCAACAGGGCACGACCCCGTGAATCGTGGTGATTGTCCCTGTCCCTAATGAACTCCAGGCTGGGGCTTCTCATGTAAGGCCACCGTCAGTGCTAGATTTAATTTTTCTCTTTCTTTCCTTTTCCTTCCTTTCTCCTCTCCCTTTCTTTAAAAAAAAAAAAAATTCCTTTTAGCCTGGAGTTACCTCTTGCAGGAAGTAAAATTAAAAGTATTAGATTCTATTACATTTGAACCAACAGTACTCACGTCAAGGAACCCAGCTGGAAGCGGTAAAGGCAGAATGGATTTTTTTAAAAAATTGAAACCTAGACGTTCCCATCATGCCTGGGAAGCAGCGAGAGGCTTCAGTAGCCACACGGCTTTCCAGAGCTGGAGGAGAGGCCTTGGCCTGACTCACCGTTGCCCTGGCAACAGTAGGGCCCGGAGGCCTCCGTCCCTGATCCCTTAATCCGAGGAGCCTCCATGACTGTGCCTCGGGAAAGGTCTCGCACAGACACCTGGCTGGTTAAAGCTACCCTGACAGACAGGAGGGACAGAGCAGAGATGGAGGTGGGGTTCTGGCTGTGAAGACCGCTGCCTCAACGTGCCTGTGATGGCCCCAGCTTTCCAGACCCCCGCAGGCTTGGTGGAGAGGACTAGGCCGCAGCCTTCGGCGCCCGCCGTCAAGGTGGTAGATGGCTTCCTCTTCCCTCCCTGTTTGGCCTTGGAGCCCGGTGCTCCGCTTTGCACGAACTGGTGTTTCCGCAGCACCGGGAGCTGTAGGACAAGAGCACCCCCGGGGGCCTGGACCCCAGCCCCTGCTCCCTTGGCTGCCCCTCTCCCCAACACACACAGCAGAGAGGAGCTGCAACGCCACAGGCTTGACCCCGAGGCCTTTTTTGCCTCTAAAATTCTTTTTTAGTCTCTTGCTATGGTTGTGATGTTGGCAAATATACGGCTCAAAGCCTGTGGCGCTCAGTAGATCTACCGTTTCCTCAAAGCTTGCCCTGAGGATAGAATGGAGCAATCTGAAAGAAGGGCTGGCTTTCCCTTTCCAACGACCACGCAGATCCCAGGGAAAGAACGCGGCGGTCAGGCTCGCGGGCTTTGGAGGCGGAAAGGCCGGAGTTCAAATCCTGACTGTACCGTTTAGTTTGCTGTGTGACTTTGGGTCTACTTAACCTCTCGGAGCCTCAAGCTCTTCACCTAGAAAATGAGTGTGACGCACAGTCTCCACAAGAAGCACCTGCTTCATGGCAACCGCTCTCTGGTGCACAACTCCGTGGGGCCGATGGCGACTGACGAGATAGGAGTCCGAAAGTCTGGCCTTCTAGTTCAGTGAAGGGCCCCCTAAGAAAACCCTGGGAAAGGGTGCCCGATCCCCAGAAAGGTGGGGTGCTGCCCCCTGCAGGCTCGAGACCAAGATGGAGCTGTCCCTCCGCTTGGACCGTCCTCGCGCACAAATACCTTTCTGCTTCTGCCCGTGGGGGCCATTTCCTTCTCGGAGACGCATTCTTTCGGGTTCTAGCACTAGCCCACTGCCGACCTGAACTTCCGTGTTTACTAAACCAAGTCGTCTTTAACCGTGAGCTAGTAATGAAATTAGCAAACTTTTAGGGAGAACTTAGTATGCGCCAAGGTCTTTGCTATCTATTTATTCTGCATGTTACTGACGCCTCAGGACGATGGCAGGCTCATTATCCCCGCTGGAAAGATGAAGGGACATTCTGTTAATTAACTGGTTCGAGGCCACACAAGTGTCAAGTGTACATGCACACCTGTCGGGCTCCGGAGTCGGTCTGCGCTCCGAGACCGTCCTCTGACAGCTGTTGGCCTCTGGCGCCGCGGAGATTATGGTGGGTGGGAAGTGAGAATCACGACTGGGCCAGGGAGTTGGGACGAGAGGAGGACACCTTGGAGTTCAGGGCCCCTCGGGGGCAGAGGCATGAAGAGGGGCGTAGAGCCAAGGGAGGGAGGGTAGGATCACAGAGAACCCCCTGCAGCCCAGTTGCGCACAAGAAGTAAGAGCCTCCGACTGTAGTTGATCCTTTGTAACCAGATTTCCTAGGAAGAGAAAGGCTCACCATTGCTACGTGAGCCACGATGGCCCGAGGATGTCCTGGTAACCGTGTATAGCAAACAAAGTCACTCTGAGCCTCCCTGGACCACTGTGGTCTCCTTCTCGTCTAAACATCTCCAGCACCCTCTGGTCCTCCAATTCCTGGACTAGTCAAGGTTTTGGGCGGCAGTGGCCGTCCACCAAGTATCTCCAAATCTCTGCTGACGTCTCTTCCGGGCTTTTGATGTGCCGGTGTGGCCAAGGACCATTTCCTCTGTCGTCCCTGCAGCCTCCAGCCACCAGTTCCACGGTCTGTGGCCTGCCCATTGCACCTGGCCGGCTCACCCAGATGGCAGAACCCACGGCGGGGTTCCGGCCCATCAGCCTCAGTCTCCTGGCTCCAACTGCCTCACGCCTCTTCCCTGCTCAGCAGTGGTTTCCCGCACACGCTCAAACCACTCTACAGTCATGGGAGATCCCAGATCCAAGACCCTCTCTGCACGCCGAGTCTGCCTCAAGCCAACCTCCTTGACCTTGGTTTTCTACATAAACCCTTTCTCCAGTTCTGTGGGTGTCATTAGTTACTGCTTAACATGGGAGCCCATTTTCCACACTCCCCCCTTTAAGAATCCTTGCATGGGGATGCCTGGGTGGCTCAGTGGGTTAAGCCTCTGCCTTTGGCTCGGGTCATGATCTCGGGGTCCTGGGATCGAGCCCCGCATGGGGCTCTCTGCTCAGCAGGGAGCCTGCTTCCTCCTCCCTCTCTCTCTCTCTCTGTCTGCCTCTCTGCCCACTTGGGATCTCGGTTTGTCAAATAAATAAAGTCTTAAAAAAAAAAAAAGAATCCCTGCATGGACAAGACCTTGCCCATCTTTCCCATCTTTGGAATCCTCCCCAGCCCACAGGATCCACTCTGACACCCCACTCCCCTGAGAAAGGGTTCGGACGTCTCCAGGCTCCTCCTCCTGTGGTGGGCAGAGCACCCACCCCACGCTTGGCACCTCTGGTTTACTGCACACGGTGCCACCGCCTGGCCCTGGGTTGCGATCTGCAGCCCAGGACCCAGACCATCCTTGCCAGCACCCACCCGCCGGCCCGCCCCTCCTCCCACTGCTGGCTCTACCAGCCTTGAACATGATTTTCAGTGAACAGAGAAGTCCATCCTTTCAAATGTATCTTGAGTATCACCTCCCCTTGAGTATCACCTCCCCTCTCTGTGCGTCTCTATAAAGGAGGCGGTTGGTGACCTCTCGGTCTCTTCCGAGTCAATAATATGGAAGCTTCGCTCTTAAATTTTCTGAACTCCGTGATTATGCTGTCCACTCCTCTCCACCCTCTGACTCATGACTTCATCTTCCTCCCTTCAGTAGTCCTTGTCTCTCCAGCTCTTCTCCCTGTTTTCCGCCCAAGTCTGGCCTCCCCAGGCCAAGGAGGCTGAGCCCGGCCCTCCGCGGCCCTCCAGGAATTGTCCCCTCCGATGGCCGGAATTCTCTCCAGGTCACAGCGGAGCCCAGAAGCAGGGTGAGGGTGAGTCACTCTGTGGCCAGTGTCACGCGCCCTCGGTTTCTCTTTCTAGGCCTCATTGGAGGGCCACTGGACACGAACCAGTCCCTAGACCCAGGGTGCATTTGCACGTTTAACAACTCCCAAGAGGGTAGCGTTGGTACAACATACACGTAAAAAAAGGTCTCACTGGAGCCTTTTGTGGTTTCCCCGAGGACTGGCACCAGGGGCCTCCGCACCCCTTCCCCACCCCTCCCTCTGCCCCCCTTGCACTCGGGGCCCTGCCAGCGCGCCCCGAGCTGCATTTCGAGCTGGCAGGGAAGTCGGCCCGGTCCTGGGGGAGGCACGTAGCTTTTGCCGTTGCACCGTGTAACCGTCTCCCCAGCGCATGCTAAACCTCCCTGACCATCGCCCACTGCGCCCCGCTCCCCCTGAGCGCCCCCTGTCCTCGCCGCGCCCGCTGCCCTTCCCCACACCCATTCACTACCTCAAGCTCGGCAGCCCCGCCTCCTCTCTGACCTTATGATCCGTGGGATCTGCGCCCCCACCGCCGCCCAACACGGGGAACGAGCGCAGAAGAGGGGCTCAAGGGAACCTGGCGAGCGACTCTAGGCACAGGTCCCTCGGCCACCTTCTCAAGCCCTCCCCTTCAAAACCAAACAAAAACGGCAAACAGGAAACGCTCGTCTTTTAAAAATTACTCTATTATTATCAAATAGAACCACAGTATCCAAAAGGTAATTATAAAGTTCTAGTCCCCAACTAAGTGGCCCCGCCCCGCCCCTCCCAGTGGCTGGCGGCCAAATCACTCCCCCCGTGCGGATTGGTTTCATCCATTTTATTGTCAAGGAAATTAACAGCCCGAAGGGGTTCCCCAGGTCCGCGCACTCCCCCCACCCGGGTAAACACGGCAGCAAGCGACCTGGTCTCACTACCCCGGGGTCCTTGGGAGGAGGGACGAAAGGAGGGGAGGGGGGCTCACAGCAAAGGGGCTGGGGGCGCCGCGGCCCCGCCCGCCCGGCTGGGGCCTCGCGGCGGCCGGCAGGTGTCCGGGCCCGGCCGGGCGGCGGGGGCGGCGGCGGCGGGGGCGGCGGGCGCGCTCACTCGCCCGTGTGGGTCCGCAGGTGGTACTTGAGCGACTGCTTGTAGCGGAAGCACTTGGCGCAGTGCGTGCAGGGGTAGGGCCGCTCGCCCGTGTGCGCGCGCTGGTGCTCCAGCAGGTGGTGCTTCTGCGTGAAGCGCTTGCCGCACTCGGCGCAGTGGTAGGGCCGCTCGCCCGTGTGGATGCGCCGGTGCTCGAGCAGGTGGTGCTTGCGGATGAAGCTCTTGCCGCACTCGGGGCAGGCGTGCGGGCGCTCGCGCGAGTGCACGCGGCAGTGGTTGGTGAGCTTGGACTTCTCGCTGAAGCTCTTCTCGCACTCGGGGCACTTGAAGGGCCGCTCGCCCGTGTGAGTCCGCTGGTGGCGCAGCAGGTGCGACGGGCGGCTGAAGCTCTTGCCGCACAGGCTGCAGATGAAGGAGACCTCGTGCTTGCCCGCGTGCACGCGCTGGTGGATCACCAGGCTGATGTGCAGGCGGAAGCTCTTCTTGCACTCGGGGCACGTGTAGGGCCGCTCGCCCGTGTGCGTGATCTGGTGCTTGGTCAGGCTCGACTTGTGGCTGAAGCTGCTGTCGCACTCGGGGCACTTGTAGGGCTTGGGGCCGCCGCCGCCGCTGCCCGAGCTGGGCGACTTGGGGCGCGGCTTGAGCGCGTGCTTGGGGGCGAAGCCGGGCGCGCGCTCGGGGGACGCGTAGCCGCCGCGGACGCGGTGGATGCGCTGGTGCAGCGTGAGCTGCTGCTTGTGGCGGAAGCTGATCTCGCACTCGGCGCACTCGTACGGCCCCTCCTTGATGTGGTTGCGCTGGTGGATGATGAGGTTGATCTTGAGCCGGAAGCTCTTGCCGCACTCCATGCACGTGAAGGGCCGCTCGCCGCGCCGGTTCCGCTGCTGCTGGCTCGACGGGCCGCGGCTGTCGCCCAGGTGCCGCTCCCCGTGCGCCGGCGGCGCCAGCCTCTTCCCCGCCGGCTTGCCCAGCTGCAGCGGCGGGGGGCTCTCCTCGCCCTCGGGGGACAGCTCCCCGGGCAGGGGGGTCTGGTACATGGCGGCCTCGTAGCGCCCGGACAGCGGCCCCAGGGCCTGCAGGTGCTGCGGCAGCTCGTCCTCCTCCTCCTCTTCTTCCTCCTCCTCCTGCTCCTCGGTTTTGATCACGATCCCCTCTGCTCCAGGGACAGGGAGAGAGATGGACACACGTGAGCGGCGGCCCGGGGGCCAGCACCCGGGACGGAGGCAGGTGCGGTGGCCTCCCCTTGGCGCCCCCGCACATTCCCGACCCCTTGTGGGAACCCCCCCTCCGCTCCCCGCTGCCTGCGGTCCCCACTTCCCCGGTGCTGGAGGTGTTCCCCGGGCGGGCCTCGGCTCGGTTCAGGAAGGAACCCTGTCCGGGAACCCTGTGCAGCTCAGAGGGGGCACGCGGCCCTGGCTGTGTTCATGTTCCGGAGCCGGTGCTGAGCAGCTGCCTGCCGGGCCCCCCAGGGGGGCACTGGGACCCAGGGTGCCTACCGGTTACCACCTGACACGGACCCTCCCTTTTCCACTGGAGCTACCCGAGGGCTGACTTCTCAGGCCCTAAGGCCTCCTCTACCCCAAATCCCCCAGCCTCACAGGGCTGTGGCTTTCCTGAAGGCATTTGCGGGTCTCTCCCCGGGAGTCTGACGCTCTCCTCCAGGGACCTCCCCTTCCTCTCCCTGCCTCCAAAGCACCCAGGCCACATACCACCCAGCTCCAGTCCAGGCTCTGCCCTTAAATCTTCCTTGACTGTCCCAAAGTGCGGCCCTTAACCACTCCTGGGGCCAGCAGCACTCACAGGGGTGCCTGCCCAGGCCTTACGACCTTGGCCTTCTCCTGCAGTAGGACACCCACACAGGTGGGTGACTCACCTGCTGTGACCCTACCAAGTCTTGAAGCTAGGGCCAAGGTTTCTCCTGCCTTTCCCCCAGCCTCGGGTGTGCGGTCCCTCCCACCCAGGAAGGGTTCCCTCCTCCTCCCCCGCTCTCCATCCTCTAGGCTGGCCCTTCAGGGCCCAAGACATTAGCTGTTCTACATGGTGTTCTAGAGTGTTCCCCGAGAATGTTAGTCCTAGAGAAAAGAAGTGCCCTCTGACTTGCTTGCATTTTCTCAAATGCCTTGTACTTATGTACTCCCTAAACACGGTTACTGGGAGAGCTCTGTTTTTAGTCGCTGTGTGACATGAGAAAGGCTCCCTTCTCTGAGTCCCTGTCAGATGGAAGCTGCTCTTACAGTCTGCTTTTGCAGAATTCTTACCAGCAAACATACGAGAACTTTTCCAGGTCTCGCCTGAGAGCTTGTTGTTTTATTTACAACCTCTTATGGGATAAGCCAAGCAAGGATTAGCCCCATTTCACAGACACGGGGCCTCCAAGCCCAGAGATACCTAGTGATTGTTCTAGTTAAGTAAGTGAAGCCAGACCTCTTCAGAGCTTCTGACTGAGGGACCATCTAGTCTGTCCCCTCAACCGCCTGGGAAATAAGCTGGTGGTGTGCGTGAGCTGGCCTGGGTCTTACAAAGTAGCCGGTAGTGACCACTGGACCTTGGGACTTCCTCTTGCTCCTCGGAACCCAAGAAACAGCAGGATCACAGTTAGGACACAGATGTGCCAGTCCCAGCTCAGGCCTCTCGTCATAGCCAGCGCTGCCTGGGCCCTGTTAGGATTCTCAGCAAGGGATGCAACCCAGGATGCAAAATCCCACCAAGTACCATACAGAACTCTCCTGAGGTCCCACTAGAGTGAATGCCCACAGGGCAGGCTGACATTTCTATTTGAGGCCCCGCCGCAGCTCAGCCTCATGGTGTGCCCTGCACCGTCCCCTGTTTTACAGAGACAGCCTGTGGATTAAAATGCTTTTGGGGGATATGATGCGGTTATTCAGAAGCAAGGCGTTAGATCCACATCTTTGACCAAGTAAGATGTCCGTGATATTTTATGAAGTGCGGAAAGGCCACCTGCAAAGGGATTCTCTACAGGCAAAATGAAAAAATGTAAAAAGTCATCAGCACAGGGGTGCCTGGGTGGCTCAGTCGCTTAAGCGTCTGCCTTCGGCTCAGGTCATGATCCCAGGGTCCTGGGATCGAGCCCCGCATCGGGCTCCCTGCTCAGCGGGAAGATTGCTTCTCCCTCTCCCATTCCCCCTGCTTGTGTCCCCTCTGTGTTAAATAAAGTCTCAAAAACAAACAAACAAACAACCAACCAACCACACCACAACCAATCATCAGCACCATACTTTTAAAAACCTATTAAAATGGATGTGGATACATTTCTATGTACCAATAGTATAGTATCAAGACTGCTATGATAATTAATGGCTCTTTGGCATGTAAAGAAAACATCTAATCAAAAACCAAAACCCAAGTGTGCTCCTTAAAAATTTGGTAGAATTCACTTAATTCCTATCTTATACATAATTTTCAGAATATAGAAAAAAAAGAGAAGAAGCTTCCCAGTTCACCTTCATATAAGTTGAGTATAATCTTATTTCCAAAACTAGATGGGGTGATTCAAGAAAGGATCAGGCTGATTTCCTTTATGATTATAGTTGAAAGCCCCCAAATAAATGGCAGCTCACTGAATTTCATGGTGTATATGAAAAGGACACCATGATGACCAGGTCGGGCTTTTCTCAGGTCGGAAAGGACTGTTCAGCATCAGACAATCAGCCACAGAAGATGTCCTGAGATCAGGCCGCTGAGAGCCTACTTCCTCACTGTTCTTGAACTCACACGGAGCCAAAAGTGTGCAGGAGGGTGACCCAGAGGTTTTATAATTAAACATGAGCGACGGCCAGATAGTACCAGGAAGAGACCATACAGTCTATTATTTTAAAACATGCCTGGCTAGGGCTGAGCTCTCTGGGTCACTGGGACTTCTAATGTGACCTAAGAACTATCAAGAACATAGGGGAGGGGCACCTAGGTGGCTCAGTGGGTTAAAGCCTCTGCCCTCGGCTCAGGTCATGATTCTAGGGTTCTGGGATAGAGCCCCGCATCGGGCTCTCTGCTCAGTGGGGAGCCTGCTTCCTCCTCTCTCTCTCTCTGCCTGCTTGTGATCTCTGTCAAATGAATAAATAAAAATCTTTATAAAAAAAAAAAGAACATAGCAGAGATGGAAGTTCTAAACTCGCCATAATGGCTTGACCTTGGGCAATTTGTCTGACTTTCTCTGCCTATAGTAGGAGGGAACTGGAGAGGTGATCTCAGAGATCCCTTTGGGTCTGCATCTGACTTCGTCTTTGGCTGTAATATGTTCTTCCAAGCCAGGAAACAGATTCTTATAAATCCGGAGGCAGGAAACCTGCCCCCGAGGCCGTGCCTGGGGTTGTCACACCTATCAACCTGTCAAGGTCCAAGGACCTTGTCTGAAGGGAAGCCCAGCTTTCCCACGAGGCAGGGGCCTGTCTGCAGGCCTCATGGCAGCAGCTCCCCCCCAAAGCCCGCAGTCCCTCCAACTGACCTGCACAGTTTCTCTGCTGCACCAGCATCTGTTTGAGCTCGCTGAACTCACTGGAGCCTTCCGTGGACTCCTCCAGTGTGTTCTCCTGTTCCTGCATGTCCAGGTCCGGCTGCTCTCCGCACGGGTCACCCAGCTCTGAGTCCTGAAAGCCGTGCTCTTCCACCTGCCCCATTAGGGGCTCCGGCGTCTCCAGACTCTCGGAGCCCTCGTCGTTGGTCTGCACCTCGATCTTGATCACAATCCCGTCGTGTGCTGCGAAGGCAGGGTGGGTGGGGAGTGGGAGAGGACAGAAGAACCCAGAACACATTCATTGCACGAGGTTTCTGCAGCCTAGGATTTACATTTCAAAAATTCTTATTAAAGACCAGGAGGAACTATAATGCGGGGTTGAGTGAGCAGACACAGAAGTTTCTTGAACATCAGTACAAACTGGAGTAAAGTGAAAATCGATGTGGAGTTTGTGTTCCATGACCCCTACAATGTTAAAAACAGTATTATCAGGGTTGTTTTGTTTTTGTTTTTTGAACAACCGGGATCTTAATTCCGTTTCCTGGGTCAGGCCAAAGTCAGCAGTTTCCCTCCCTCACGGTCAAGGTGAATAATGAAAAGGCTAGTCACCTCCTCACCCTGCACACCTTCCTAGCCCAGCCCCCTGGGGTCCGATTCAGACAGACCAGACACCCCCGAACCCCTTCTTGGCCCACAGTTACAAGCTCGCACACACTCGCGCACTTTAAGGAGCTCTCAGCTTTGTTTTAAAACAGCCTCTGTTATACACGTTGCCCCTTTGTTTTTGAACTTGCCCATAGGCCTGCAGGTAATTTCTCATGTCAACACACACAGGCATCATTTGGCACAAATGGGACTCAGCACGTAATCTTTTAGCGCTGTATTTTTCCTCTTTTGATTGGCCCTCCTCTTCCCCTCCCTTCCCATTTCACAGTCGTCACCTGCCCAGGTCAGCCCTGTCAGCAACCTAGCATTTTCCTCTACGCTTTTCTAGGTTTTTATGGCAAACATTTATGTCTGTTTTTATTTTCTGGCCATTATTGGTTTCAAAAAAAAAAAAAAAATGGGCATCTACAAAGTCCTCCTCATCCGCTTTCTCACTCAGCTGTCTTGTAGAAAGGGCTTCAAAGCAATTCTGTAGGCCGCCGCCTTCCTCCCAAGTGCTGTGCAGCCCGCAGTGAGGCCGGCAGCGTGTCCCGAGGAACCGGCGCTTTGTTCCGGCCCTTCGCGGGCTGAACTGTCCCACGATCGCAGGTGGATTTGCACGTCTCACTATAAAATCGGGGTTTGATTTCCATGCGAGTCCCGGGAGTGGGGCCGCAGAGTCAAAGGTGCGTTATTTTTAATCTGACCGATGTCACCAGCTGCTCTTCAACAAGGCTGCGACAATACCTGCTTCCACCAGCGCCGCGGGCGCCCAGCCTCCTCCCCACCTCCCTGCTGGGGACAGAGGCCGCTGCTCTTTCTTATTTCCTCGGTCAGATGGGTGTACGCTTTCTCTTATCAGCATCTCCAACAGTCCCCACATCGAGCGTCTGTCCGTTGACTCTGGGCCATCTCTTATCAGACTACTTTCTTCAAGTCTTCCCGTGGTCACAGGTGTCTGTCTTTTACGGCTTCTGGGTTTTCTTCGTTAAGAGGGTCTCCTCTGCTCCTGGGTGGTCCACAGGGTCTCCTGGAGTGTCTCAAGCTTGTTATTGCCTTATTATATACATTAAGGTCTTCGCGCCATCTCAAATTTATTTTTATTTTGTGTGGAGTGTGAGGTAGGGGTTCAGCTTTACTTTCTTCCCCGTGGAGAGAGCTGTGCCAGCAGAAACGCCCTCACAGCTTGAAAATCACTTTTTTTTTTTTTTAAAGATTTTATTTATTTATTTGACAGACAGAGATCACAAGTAGGCAGGGGGGCAGGCAGAGAGAGAGAGGAGTAGATGCGGGGCTCGATCCCAGGACCCTGAGATCATGACCTGAACCGAAGACAGAAGCTTTAACCCACTGAGGCACCCAGGCGCCCCCAAAATCCCTTCGTTAATGAAGGAAATTATAAACGTGTAACGCATCAGCAGACGCATTTATTCCCCACTGAACTCACTGGATCACCGGTTACTTACTGAGCACCAACTCTGTGCCACGGGGTATTCCAAAGACGACCCGGGTGAACAGAAGAGAGCTCCCCACCCTCATACACCTCACCCAACGCAAGAAACGGAATTACTACAACGCATGGGGTGTCCGAAGGTGGTAAGTGCTGTGGAGAGAGGAAAGACACCAGGAACCTCGGAAACTGACCCAACCGTCCACGCCCACGGAGAGCCACCCGCCCTCAGCCACGCCCACCGTGATCCCCAAGCTCAAGGCCTGCAAACCAGACCCACCCAGCAGGCGGGCAGCTGATGCCACAGGACCCGAACTGGGTTCTCCTCGGTGCCCGGCAATCCTTTCATTCTCCTCGGAGCCACCACCCCAGGGGAGCAGCAGATTATAAAGCAGCTGGGATGGTCCCGTCGCCTCGGTCACAGCCTTAACCCCGGACCCTGCCTGCCTTCCCCCACAACCAAGTTTCCAAAACCTCTTCCTCCTATTCTCGGTCTCACGAAGAAGATGAAGTCACCCGCCCTCACATCCTCGCTCGCTCCTGCTCTAGCTCCAGGTCACCCCGCTGACTCCCCTTTTCTTTCCCACCTGGAGAGGCACCGCGGTGACGCCTCTGCTCACTGCCTTAGCGGGCCCCGTTCCGGGCCATCTCGCTCCCCCTGCAGCGCCCGCTTCTCGCTCTGCAATCCCTGTCCCTGCCCTACAGCCACCAGCATGACCGGGATCCCAGCATCATAAAAATACCCTCCCTCACTTCACAAACTCCTGAAGATATTTTGCTTGCCTCCTTCCTCTAAAGCGGTTTTCAAAAACAGGCACCCCTTTGCACTTTTTTGAATAAACATATAAAACGCTTCAGTAACTGCAAAAGGTGTCATTTCTGGCATACTGTAAATATTGATGGTTTGAAATAAACTCTTCCGTCGCTCTTGAATGTCGCCAGTGGGATCTGAGAACGGCAGCAATTTTCGACCCACTATTATTCACTTAAAACCTACACGAACAAGTTCTTCTTTGATAGTGGAAATTTTTATATCATTCCTTTTCACCTTGAACTTCTATTTCCATTCCCACTTTGCCCACAGAATTTTATCCCAATAGAACATCTTTTTATGCTGAGAAGCCTTTTACCGATCTCCTGGCCTACCACTCTGCTGCAAAAATGTATATGTAAATTGAAAAATTAATTTTGCTTTCATTTCTAATAACCACGGGGCTCTAAGCATTGACTGTTTTCCTGGCTTAAGTTATCCTTCGTTATTAGTAGTATATAATGATACACAGTTACTCAAGATAGAAAACTAAAAACGTGTTGGAAACAGCTCTTATGAGGATGGAGAGGAATTTTTTGTCCCCTAATTAGTTTGCTTATCTGAGAATGAATATTCTTATCACATGACTGAGACAAGAGTTCAGAATCAAATCTGTTCCTATTTTTCATTTTCATAAACACAAGCATTGGCAAAGCTCTTTTACACAGACATATAGATGGGCTGGCAGGGGCTCTGTTATGGGATCGTCACTTGATTCTCTGAATTTGCTCTGAATTATAATGCTATGAAAGCACATGGTTAACATAGCACCAACATTGTTTCTAATGACCTATTAGCTGGCAACTTAATTAGGTTCTCTTTCAATTTTGTTGAAAGCGAAGTATTGCAAGGGATCTAACTTGCAAAAGAATTTGCCATCTAGGGGCGCCTGGGTGGCTCAGTGGGTTAAGCCTCTGCCTTCGGCTCAGGTCATGATCTCAAGGTCCTGGGATCGAGCCCCACATCGGGCTCTCTGCTCAGCGGGGAGCCTGCTTCCCCCTCTCTCTGGCTACTTGTGATCTATTTAAAAAAAAAAAGAATTTGCCATCCAGGCCCCAGGGCGCTGCATTTGTGGTCACGTGCCCCTATCTGGACTGTCTCCATAAGCCAGCGGGCTCTATATACATCGGAGAACTACTCCCTCGGAAGATGGGGACCGGGGAGGGGTGTGGCTGATGAAGATGGGCTGCATGTGTTGTGTGGCCTCACTGATGAGTTTTATGAATGAGAACAGATCAACTAAGGACTTACTGAACCCTCAAAGCCATCGATGTCATGTCCCTCTTGGGAACTCTGCGTGCGCCTCTAGGGGCACTGGTACTCCAGCTCGACCGCTGCCTTCCAGGACCTACCCCTACTTCAGACCTCACTGGGCCAAACCTCTCAGCTCTCAGCTGCATGGAACTGTGCTCCTCTCCATGGCGTTTACTTTTCCTTCCCCTTGCAAGGTGCTGTATTTACACATCCGCGTGCCTCTCCTCCATTTGTTAGACAGCAGGGAAGCCAGTGGCCTCCCACCAAAAAGGTTTCCCCACCCACACAACTTTTGAAAGAGTACTGACACCCCAATTGCATTTCTAAGCAGGGATTCTTTCTCCCATTAAAAAAAAGTTAAAGACACGTATATTGCAGGACTACAGTTTATGATCGAAGGTAGAACTTCAAGCCACTGGGGAAAAGTTTTCAATAAATGGGGTGGGGATGAATAGATGGAGTGGTGACAACTGGCGTCACATCAAAGTAAAGTACCGATGCAACAAACATTTAGATGCAAATAATAAACTCATCCTAGTGTCAGAAAAAAACAGTTTCTTTCCTTCTCTTTCTTTACAACCATGAGCTGAGGAGCAAGCTATTCCCAGCCCCCTGGGACTCCAGATCCTCCTTCGGGAAGCTTCTGGTTGGTCACTGCAGATGTCACGTGTGCCCAACATATACCAACTCTCATTTTCAGGTGTACATTTTTTGGGAAGAATTTCTGTAGCTTTGCCTTGACATTGTCTGGTGAGGAGGAACTGATCTAATTTGTGCTTGGTTTGTGATCTCTGTAATTACATTTATTCCTGAGGACTCTTGCAAGATGGGAAATAAAAAAAAATCAACCCTACCAATTGTTTCCGGATGCGTCATGTGTCTGTGAGCACTACGTTTAATAGTTAATGAAGCTGATATGATGTTTTATTTGCAGGCACTTAGTGAAAATACTTGACTATTTGCCTTTTGGAATTTTCTTTTTGTTTTCTGTAGCAAGAAATATTTTATTTCAGGTTTCAAATATTTCTAGAGGTTTTTAAAAAGCTCACAGGCCCAAGACCTGTAATCACGTTTACTGAATAAAAGGGGCTAAGTTAAGTATTTCTATACTTAATGTGAAACCCAGACACCATAAAGTTAGTTATGGGTAAATTTGAATACATAGAAACTTAAAACTGATAAAATCTGAACATACAAAAATTCAAAATATCCGTTCCACACACACACACAGATACTAAATACAAAGATAAACCACATATTAAAAAATATAGGGGCACCTGAGTGGCTCAGTCAGTTAAGCGTCTGCTTTTTGCTCGGGTCGTGATCCCAGGGACCTGGGATCGAGTCCCGCATCAGAGCAGGGAGCGCGCTTCTCCCTCTCCTCCCTGTTCATGCTGTCTCTTTCTCAGCATTTCTCAAATAATAGTTATTTATTAACAAAGTTAATAAATAACATAGGATAACTTAACTTAAAAAAATACATACATAGGATAACTTAAAAAAATTTTTTTTAAAACATTTTATTTTTGCAAGAGAGCAAGGAAGTGCACGCACACATGTGTCCCAGAACCTGAGATGAAGCCAGACGCTTAACCAACTGAGCCACGCAGCACCCAATATCCTCAACTTTTATTTATTTTTTTTTTTTAAAGATTTTATTTACTTATTTGTTAGAGAGAGAGAGCACAGGCAGACAGAGTGGCAGGCAGAGGCAGAGGGAGAAGCAGACTCCCCGCCAAGCGAGGAGCCCGATGTGGGACTCGATCCCAGGACGCTGGGATCATGACCTGAGCCGAAGGCAGCCGCTTAACCAACTGAATCACCCAGGAGTCCCCCTCAACTTTTAAAAAGCTTTTACAAATCGATAATAAAATGATGAATAATCCAAAAGGACAGTGATCATAAGATAATTCATAAAATAAGACATCCTGGTGATCAATAAAGGTATGAAAATAGGTGCAACATCATTACAGAAGTTGAGTGAAAGCACCAAAATACTGTCTTTTTTACCTATCACTGTGGCAAATAAGAAGAAGATAAATAAAACCTGCTATCGGCACAGGTATGGGGAGAGAGGCAGTCTCACGTCTGTGTAAACTGGAGGCGTAGTAATGGGCACAACTGCTTTGAGGGACTTTAAAAAAAAATATTTTTTTTTTAAGATTTTATTTATTTATTTGTCAGAGAGAGAGAGCGCACAAGCAGGTAGAGTGGCAGGGAGAGGCAGAGAGAGAAGCAGGCTCCCTGCTGAGCAAGGAGCCCGATGTGGGACTCAATCCCAGGACCCTGGGATCATGACCCAAGCCTAAGGCAGCGGCTTAACCCACTGAGCCACCCAGGCGCCCATGTTTTGAGGGACATTTTAAAATATGTATCAAATTTTTAAATGGGCCTATCCTTCGACTCAGAAAGTCTATTTTTTTTTTTTTAAGATCTGACTTATTATTTGAGAGACAGAGAGAGCAGGGGGAGGGACAGACAGAGAGTCTCAAGCAAACTCCGCACTGAGCACGGAGCCCGACTAGGGGCTCGAGTCCCAGGACTCCGGGATCATGACCTGAGCCAAAAGCAGATGCTTAACCAACAAGCTACCCAGGTGTCCCCATATAACTTTTAAAAAAATATTTTAAAAATCGGGGCACCTGGCTGGCTCAGTCCAAAGAGTGTGTGACTCTTGATCTCCGGGTCCTGAGTTCGAGCCCGAGGTTGGGTGCAGAGATTACTTAAATAAATAAACTTAAAAAATAAAGAATAATAAATTTTAAAAATGCATTAAGAAAGACTTTAAGATTATGCCCAAAACTTTAAAAATCTAACAGAAAGTACAGCCATAAAGATGCTGGAAAGCCAATGTTGACCATCATTTCTCTGTTTTGAGCTGGTGAAGAAGGTTAATGTGGCAACAGGGTTTTTACTTTCCAGTAAATCTCTGAAGTTTCATCAGCATAATTCCGAAGGAATAAATGCAGTGAGAGTAAAAGCACCCCATTATTCTCTTCACTGTGTTCCTTCCAATTTATGTGCTTGAGATTTCCCTCTGTCCCTCACCCCTGCTCGTGATCTCTCTCTCTCTCTCTCTGAAATAAATATCTTTAAAAAGTTAAAAAGTTACACATGCACACAGGCTGAGGGTTAGTTTCTCAAAACTTGTTTTGATTTTTATTTTAAAAAGTTTTTTTAAAATAAACATTTACTTTGAAATATTTTTAGATTTACAGAAGAACTGTGACATTAGTACAGAGGAACTGCTTTTGTGACATCATTTTAAGCCTGCTGTGGTCTCCGTGGATTTGTTTTATCATTTTAGGATAAGTTCAGGTCATGAAGCTAATCCTCCTCTTAGTGCTAAATCTGAAAGCGAAACTTGACACAGAAACTTATACTCTGTCATTAACATCCACGATACTGTTTTTACATGAAGTTTTTAAAAATTCTTTAAGATTTTATCTGAGAGAGAGAGAGAGTGAGAGCTCACAGAGGAAGAAACAGGCTCCCCACTGAGCAAGGAGCCCGATGCGGGGCTCGATCTCAGGACCCTGAGATCATGACCTGAGCCAAAGGCAGACGCTTAACCGACTGAGCCACCCAGGCGCCCCTGTAAGCATCATACTTTTGTGTCGCAGATGTATTCGAGGAATCCCTCGAATTTTCAGTGTAAACATCACCTGTCCGTGTCCAAGAGCCGGACATGAGGACCTCTCTCCCCATCCAGGCGAGTCTCTTCCAAATCCCTGAGCCTTCCAGTTTAGTCTGCTTGGAGGAATTTCGGGCGTTTACATTATTAGATCACATAAATGTTACCTAACATTGGACCGTGGAGTATACGGTTATTTTCTATGTGTCTTTTGCTTTCCCTGGAGCCCGTAATTCTTTCCTTGGCTTAGCTTACGAATTTCATTAATCAGATGCAAACTCCCCGACCTCTTCTGCCTCTCCTCAAAGCATTCGGACATGATGGGTATTTCTCAGTCTCATCGTCTTGGGAGAACAATTTTCTACGACCTTCTGATGTGCCCCAGTGCGGACTGGTCACCTCCAGGTGCACAGCTGTCTTCTTGGGATGCCCCTTGGGCAGTGCCCTGGGGAGCCCCCTGCCTCACTTCTGCTGGGACTCCCAACACCTTTCTTTGTGTACTTCCTCATTTTAGCAACTTGCCTCCCCCAGTTGGAGGAAGGGTGCACGGAAGATCTTGAAAATGTCTTGATTTCATCTCTCACATTTAATTAGAATCATCTGGCTGATATAAAACTCTAGAACGGTTAGAAAATATTTTCCAATTTTGAAATTTTAGAGAATTTTAAAGGTATTGTTTTACTGTCTTCTTCCAATTCATTGAAAAGTCCAAAGCCATTCTAATTCTTGTTCCTTTGTATGAACTTTTTTTTTTTCCTCTCTGAAGACTTGTAGGATCGTTTTGACCTCAGCTGCCCAGAAATTTCTTGCTGATGTTATCGAAGGCATGGGTCTGTTTTCATCCATTATTCTGGATATTTGCTGGGCTCTTTCAATCTAGAAAATCGTCTCTTTCAGTGCTGAGAATTTTCCTTGAATTACTGTATTGCTAATTCCTTCCTCCCTATTTTTGCTATTCTTTTTTCCTTTTCTTTCCTGTTCTTTTCTTTTCTCTTCTTTCCTTCCTTTTGTTGTTGATATTCCTATTATCTGGATGTTGGACTTCCATCCTTTATTTTTAAAATTCTGTCATTATTTTCTTTTTTGTCTTGTGCTCTATTTTCTGGGACATGTGCTCAATTTTATCCTCTAACACTGCTCCTGAGTTTTTAATTTGTATTATTTTTAAATTCCAAGAGTTCTTTTCTTTTTTTTTATAAGTATCATGCTTTAAGAAATATTTTATTTATTTATTCTACAGAAAGAGAGAGCAAAGCAGGGGGAGCAGGCAGCAGCAGGAGAAGCAGGCTCCCCACTGAGCAGGGAGCCCAATGCAGGACTCAGACCCAGGACCCTGGGATCATGACCTGAGCCAAAAGCAGATGCTTAACCCACTAAGCCACCCAGGCGCCAAAATAAGCATTATACTGTTGTGTCATGGATGTATTCACTTCTTTTATCTCCTTATGGAATGTGAAATACATACATGTTATATATATTACGTAAATATAAACAAATATATACATATGTGTTTAAACCCAGTTTTAAAAATCTCTCTGCATAGTCTCCATTTCCTTGAAATTTATTTTTTCTTTTCTTTCCTTTGGTCTCTCTATATTAGAGGCTTTCCCCAAATGTCTGCGGTATTGGTTATTTACATTTAAAAGTAGAAGACTCAAAAGAGATTGAAAAATTTGGTGCCTTTAAGTAGAGCTTACTGGTGATGGGCTTCCCACCGGGATGGCTTGGCTGAGTCACTTCCTGGGAAAATACCATGGGCTGGTCTCCGAAGTCTCCAGGCAAAACGCATCCAGTATGCTGCCTGGGGGTTTCATACTGATGTCCGCTATGGCTTGGGAGCCAGGTTGGGAGGAAGACTGGAGATCTCAGGACCTGCATGTCACGCTTCGCTGCCCACCTTGCAGCCAGCGTGGTGCCCCGCCCTCCACTGTGCCTGGTGTTGCCTTCAGACATGGTCTTGTTCACCTTCTCCAGAGAAGCAGCCCTGGCTGTCCACCAGGGCTGGGAGAGGCAGATGCTGGCTGAGGAACCAAGGGAGGCCGTAGAGGGGAGGTGAAAGATGTCTGACCCACCTTCTGTTTTTAAGCCCACCTCTGCCCCATTTCCAGAGGTATCCATGCTCTCCGTACTGCTCCTGCCCGAGTCTGGAGTAGGGAACGGGGGTGCAGTGCACATGGAGTTTCTCTTCTGCATTCCCCAATCCCAATTTTGGATGTAGCTTTCTAAGTCAGTGATCACCCAGCCCTCTGCTCCCGGGGCTTCCAGAATGTGCTTGCTGTTGTCTCCTTGCTCACTCCTTCTGAAAGCCCTTTGCTCTTGCTCTAGAAGGATTCTGGGAGGTAGGAGTAAACACACGTCCAACCTGCCATCTTTAACTCGAAGCCTTTCTTCATGTGTTTGTTCTTTAATTATTTTTACTGAATAAGTAATACATACTTACTCGAGAACATTCTACAAAGCATAAAGAAATACGATTTCGTCACATTTCCATTCACTTTGTTCCCTATCTTTTGTTTACGTCCCGGACTTCATGTTACATTTCCGTGTCTCCATCAGTCGCTTCCCCTGTCCACGGGATCCCCGCCCTCAGCGACACGTGAGCAAGGCCCACCGGAAGCAGACGAGGCCCGCCGCCAGCCACGGCCCCGTATGTCCACTCCCCGCTCACGGCTAACCCCGGAACAGCGAGGATGTGTGCTGGCTCCCTCACCTCCCCGGCCCCCACCCGCCCCGACGGGCTTCCGCCCCATCGCACCGCCAGGTCACTGTCGCTGCCCACCTGCGCGTCCAGCGGACGAGTCAGTCCTCGCCTTACTAAGCCCCGCGGGGAATTCGGCCCGGCTGACCACACCCCCTCCTTCTAGAAACCCTCTTCTCTTGAAAGACCCCACGATGCACTACCCTAATTTCGGGCTCTACCGCCTGAGCCAGCCAGGTGCCCCAACAACCCTCCTGTCTTGCTACCTTCTGACCAGTCCTTCCACTTCCTCTGGTTCCTCTGCCTCCTCCTTCTCCAACTCCTTCAAGAACGGTTCTAAGTGTGGGCTGTGTGGGAGAATCATCCTGGAGCTGTTTTAAAAGAATATTAATGCCTGGACCCCCACCCAGACCCAGTATATTCCAAATCTGCTCTAGAAGTCAAGGCTCCCAAGGGGATGGCCTGTGCTCTTTGCTGTCTCCCTCTCCGGCCCGGATCTATACTACCAATGCCCAGACGTCTGTCTCTAGTCCAGATCTCGGCTTTTAACGCTTCCAGACTTTCTTCCCTCCAGTGAATTCTCCTCGGGGCAACTGGAACTCCTACTCGCCCTTTAGGTTCCCACTAGAAAGTCCTCCATGCTGTGTCTCACGGGCCCCGATGCTTGCCTTCACCACCGCCGTCCTTAGTGGAATGTGTGGTTGGGAGGATGGGGTTAGTTATTACTATGGGTCCCCTGACACAGTGCCTGGTCCAGAAAAACTCCCTGAAGGGGCGCCTGGGTGGCTCAGTCGTTAAGTATCTGCCTTCAGCTCAGGTCATGATCTCAGGGTCCAGGGATCGAGCCCCCGAGTCGGGCTCCCTGCTCAGCAGGGGAGCCTGCTTCTCCCTCTGCCACTCCTCCTGCTTGTGCTTGCTAATAAATGAAATCTTTAAGGCAAAAACAAAAACTAAAAAATAAACATACAAATGGAACATGTGGTATAAAAACTTCATTGATGACTTTAGTGGCCGGACGAGAGTCTGTCATAATGTAATATAGTATCTGTCCATTTGATCCATAGTTTGGATTCCTTTTTTTTTTTAAGATTCTATTTATTTATTTGACAGAGAGAGACACAGCAAGAAAGGGAACACAAGCAGGGGGAGTGGGAGGAGAATCAGGCTTCCCGCTGAGCAGGGAGCCCGATGAGGGGCTCAGTCCCAGGACCCCGGGATCGTGACCTGAGCCGAAGACAGCCGCTTAACGACAGAACCACCCAGGCGCCCCCACCATTTGGATTCTTTTCCGTGCTACAGACTCTCAGAAAGCAAAGGAAATTCTTAGGTCAAGTATATGAACGTTTTAAATATTTGAAACACATTTTAAGACTAAAAAAATATCAAATTGCTTTTCATAAAGACTGAGACCTTGGATTTCAGCCATGCCTTCTGGTTTGATTTTACTCTCTGCTAATTTGTTAGGTAAAAATGGGACCTGGCTTCCCCAGACCGTCGTTACCCCCCTTCGAGGGCCATGAATGGGAGCCCCTGCTTGAGTGTTTTGAGGGTCGGTAGCAGAAGCATTTTTGGATCTCCTTGACCTTAGGGACCCAAACCATAAAAAAATAGTTTATTGAATACATTCACTTAGCTAGTTCATAAAATTGTCATGTTCATGTACTTGGAACTCTGGAAAATCTCAGGTTTCTAGGCTTTTCCCCACCAGTAGTGCGCCAGAGCCAGTTCTGCAGCCCCCCTTCTAAGGGGTGAGATGTGGGAGCTCTGGTGACGGGCTCTGCTAAGGGCAGGGTCACAGAACAGTCCTGCTCTCCAGCAGCCAGGGTTCCGGTCGCACACGGAGGTGTGAGCTCCCAGCCAGCCCTGTGTGGCGGGGGTTCCCACGTCCTCCCCTGTGCTCCCTCCCGTCTGGGCTCCAAGTATCTGGGGATGGCCTGTGGAACAAATGGCACATTCCAGCCACAAAAGGCAGCCTCTGTGATGCTCGGGCCGCGGGCGCACGTGTACCACAACAAACCCGCCTGGGGCCCAGCGGGCTGAGGTTTTTTGCTTTCGATCCTGGCCCTGCTCTGTGGGAGGCCTGTCCGTGACGAGGGTGCGAACGAGCAGACGGGGCAGGGGACGGAGGCTGTCATCCCAGCGCATGTGAGATAATGCACGGGGAGCAGCACCTAGTCCACAGAACCCCACTGGGACATCATATTTTAGGGTATCTACCCTGACCCACTCGCCCAGATGCTCATTCTCTGCCTCCCAGGCCTTGTTCTTACTTCTTCTGCTTTGGATTTCTCTCTTCTTCCCACGTGATCCTTGTTTTTGGCTGCGGCCACTCAAATCTTGTGGACACAGACTTATTTTCTTCCAAACAAAAGGACCTGCTGCCACACGCCATGCTTTGTCCCCAAGTCCCCAGTCTCACCTGCTTTTATTTTTTTTTTTTTAATTTTTAAAAAGATTATTTATTTATTTATTTGACAGACAGAGATCAGAGGCAGGCAGGGAGAGAGGAGGAAGCAGGCTCCCCGCTGAGCAGAGAGCCCGATGCGGGGCTCCATCCCAGGACTCTGGGATCATGACCTAAGCCCAAGGCAGAGCTTTAACCCACTGAGCCACCCAGGCGTCCCTCACCTGCTTTTAAATCATCTTTTATTGTATGCCAGAATGAACCGAGACCAGCCTCTACTCTCAACTTAAATCTCTCGCAAATCTCCAGGAAGCAAGGGTACTGGATTGCTCTGAGAGATGCCGGCACTTAGTTTTCCAGAGGCTTCTGTCTCTTCTGTCACTTGCAGCTCTCAGTCATTGGAGCTGACTTTACCCTAGATGTTGCTGGACCTCCTGCGAGGATCCAGCTGACAGGTCCCAGAACCAATGACATTATTTCATAACAAGACCTGACCTCTGGCTCTGGTGAGTTCTCCGGCTAGATTATCCTTTTTCCAAAGATAGGATCACCCATGATGTCCGGCTGTGAAGGACAAGGATCGGCTTCCACTGCAGACCTTCAAGGTAGATGATTCAAGTCCAAAGGCAATTCCAGAGCAGAAGCTCCACAAACAGACCACACTCCGCAAGAGCACCCGCAGGGCAGGCGCGTGGGCCACGGACCTGGGGGCCGGCGAGGGATGCACCCACGCAGGATGACCGCGCCTGGGGTTTACTGGGCTGCCAGTACAGCCCAGTCTCCCCATCAGGCCCTAGAGACTAGGACCCGTCCTATTTTATGGATGGGGAAAATCAGGTTCCCCAAAAGGCCGAGTTAACTTAATCAGACCGCCGGTGAGCACAGAGGCCGGGACTCAAAAACGCAGGTGTCCGATGCCAGGGTCCGCACTTGAGACACACGCCTTTCTGCGGCCTCTGTCATACCCCCCCATCCACACGTCGTTCTGCACAGCACACAACGTCTCCCGTCCAGTCTGTCTGTCCCTGTCCCTGCACTGACCAGCTGCAGGACCGCGGTGAGCACTCCTTCTCTGGAATGCTCCACGAGGCACCATCTCCAGCGCCCTGACAAGTGACCACTTTCCCTTCTGTTCTGGTTTTGTTTCCCGCCAAGAGGGAGGTGGCACCTGGTCATGTCAGAAACTCCCCAAGATGGTGAACCCAATGGGGGTCTAATTTCTCAGCCGCTTGGGCCACTGGTGGGGGGTAGGGGGGGTCAAGGAGGCATCGGGCAGGTCCCAGCACCTGCAGGCCTCCTTCCTGCACACATTTGCTAACACAGCCCTCCGGGGTCTGCTGCGGGTGGCGACACCCCACGCCGGGCCTCCTGAGGGCTGGACGATCTGGAAGGCAGAGCTCTGGGCCACCCAGGAGCCACTTACCAGCACTGGGATCTGCGGGTGTCTCGCCTTCCTCCGAGTCCTCCTGCTCCTGCACGGTCGGCCTCTCCCCACGCTCCATCTGCGACATGAGGTCTGGTTTGGAAATTGCATAGTCTGGGCAGAAGGAAGGAAAGAAGACATGCTATGTGGTGAGGTCACCCTGGCTGTTGTAAAGGTGTCACCCGTGTGAGTGGGACACGAGGAGGAGCCCGCGACCAGTGGCAATGCTGGAAGAGCTGTGCCAGGTTCCCAGCCCTCCTCCCGAAGGCCCCTGCGGTGTGCAGGTCCGTGCGTGCACGTGTGAGGGCCCAGCATGCGCGCGGGGCGGGGGGCAGCAGCCACGTGTGCACCAGCAGGAAGGGACCCTGTCGCCGGTGGCCGTGGCTGCTCACAGGTTGCCAATCCCGGCTGGGGCTTTTCATGACAAAGGCACACAGAGAGCTGAAATTTTATAGGGTAAAAAACGAATCCTGACAAAAATCCAGAAGCTAAAAAACTAAGCACGAATAGTGTCCCCCACATTTAAAAAGTTTAAAGCTCTCTGGAAATGAAGTTACCAGATGAAGACACGCGGAGGAGACACGCATGTGTGCGCCCACACGTGGCTTCTTTGTAAATGGTTAACATCCACTGTTCTACTGAAGAGTCACTATGGTTCATAAAAAATTAAAAAAGCAACCGTAGGGACGCCTGGGTGGCTCAGTTGGTTAAGCGGCTGCCTTTGGCTCAGGTCATGATCCCAGCGTCCTGGGATCGAGTCCCACATCGTGCTCCTTGCTCGGCAGGGAGCCTGCTTCTCCCTCTGCCTCTGCCTGCCACTGTCTGCCTGTGCTCTCTCTCTCTCTGACAAATAAATAAATAAAATCTTTAAAAAAAATTAAAAAAGCAACTGTAAAGAGGTAATTCATAGAAGAAATGCAAATGGCCAGTAAACACAGGAAAAGATGCACAAGTTCACTACTCATCAAAGAAAAAAAACCGTATGAAAATAATGAGGTGTCATTCTTCACCCATCAGAAAGGACAACTATTTAAAACAAGGCCATCAGTTTGAGCCCGGGCGCACAGAGATGGCACTGCCACGCTCAGGGCCGTCAAGGTCACAGCCTTCGGGAGGAAGCGGCCACAATACTGGGAGCGGGCCTCCTCTTTGCCCAGCAGACGCCCTCCTCGGAAGCCGTCCTCCTGCGGTGCCCAGGCAGGCGCACACACGCATGGGGGCCCGGAGTCCGGACTCGGCAGCAGGCAGGAGCCGGGGTCAGCCTGCTCTCTGTCCACGGCGGGAAAATCAGACGCCCAGCGGCTCCCGTGAAGGCCACACATCCTTCTGAACAGGCCTACCTGTGCGGTTGTGGAAAGCGGTCTAGGGCCCCTCCTTTGTGACCAGTGACTTACTAGTGAGAGTAAGTCACCAGTCCCATCCGTGCGGGCCACAGACGGCCTGCACACAAGCGTGTGTTTGCACAACTGAGGATGGGAAACGAGGCAGGCCGAAGGGATCGTGTTGGTTACCTCTGGGGGGCACGGGGACTGCTCTTTATTCTATAAATCTAAATTGTTAAATTTTCAACAATTTCAACAAACTCAAAGTTCAATTATGCATGTACTTTAAAAAGAAAAGAAAAAACGAGTTAAATAGAAGAAAGCTATCTTAATGCAGAGGTATGTGGATATTCAATGAACAATTCTAGCAAGAATCCAAGTTTCTATGCACAGACTTGCACATGTAAATGTTTTCCTAACTTTTTTGCGTGCCCAAAGAGTTCCCCATACCAGACAGGAGGATATGTGTAAAAATGAAGTATATTTCCCCAGGTTTTCCTCCTGAAATACTCTTATTAATGGAAACAATGAGAATGCATGGACTTCTGGGGAAGAGAGTCCTTGGTGAGACTGTGACTTGCTGGTGGGACCCCAGGTCACAGCCTCCTCTCTGCACAGAGGAGATAAGAACCTGGGGGATGCAGGCTCTCCATCAGTGACAGTGTTCAGTCACCTGAATGGGCGAAGGGGAGCGAGGGCTCAAACCTGTCCCAGTGCCCTCTCGGGAGAAGTGGGGATTAAGTCACTTGATTCTCATAAAGCCCTTCACACTCTGCTTTGTAACAATTTCCTGGACATACTCATTAAACATATATGTACAGAGCCGGGGGGAAATAATGTAGAGGTGGGACCCTGACGTCTGTCTCCTTCCCACCTGTCCTGTGGCTTCTCAGTGCAGCGGTGCTGTCTACACGCTGTCCTCATCTCTGCTACCCTGGTGCCTGGGGACGTTTGTTCTAACTGGTCATGAACCAGTTAGAAAAACTGAAACTCAGTTTTTCTTGTTTCTGATTATTGGTAGGACTGGCGTTCAGAACTCCCCACGTTTCCAAATGAACCTCAGGCTCGTGTCAAGGAAGCCGCCCAGCATGGGTGAACCTTCTCCTTACCCATAGAAACCAGAGACTCGTAGTTGCCCCGCATCACGTTCTTGTAGAGCTCCTTCTGCCACTCGGACAGGTTCCCCCATTCCTGCTCAGAGAAGTGGACGGCGACATCGTCGAAGGTGACAGGAACCTGAAACCACACAAACTCAGCTTGGACCAGCTGGACGGCAGTCACGGGCCCTCAGCCGCTAAATCCCAAGGCAACGAATGGCTCTCAGCCCCAGGCCCTGGCTCAACCCCCTTCTCCCGGGACTGCGGTGGGAAAGGCCCAATGGCCCAGAGGTGGGTCTTCACCACAGACCTCTCTAGAAATCTGGCCTGACTTCAGCCACTGTCCTGGCCCCATAGATAAGGGTCTCGTTTTGTCTGGTCTGTTTTTCTAATGGGATAATCCTTACGGCTACAAAGCACGGTCTGCAGACCAGCGGCAATGACACCGGGGAACTTGCTAGAAATGCAGACCCCCTAAATCAGATTCTGCATTTAGTAAGATCGCCACACTAACATTTGAGAAGGGCTGGCCTAGAGAACACAGTCTAAGTCCCGTCCCTACGTAAGGCTGTGTACAGGGACAACACACAAAAGAACAGAAAGAAAACCAGTCCACATTCAAGTTGAGGATCTTCTGGGAAAATAATACTAAAACCTAACTGTTCTCTAGTTTTTTAGGATACCTCTTGATATCACATTTTTACTGGCATTAACATAATTTCTAAGTCAACTGATAAAAGCGTGGAGCAGGACAGAGCCCCGGAACCTTCCACCAAGGTCTCCGTCCGCCTCTTGACAGTGAACTCCCAACGTTCACACCAAGTCCCACTCACTGTGAACTGAACGCCCTTCGGAACTGACCATCCCTGATCACTAGGAGGTCCTCCGACCTGTTCACCCAGGGGTTAACCAACAGGACAACCGTGATGTTGCCGAGTCTTGTGCGTGGTAAAGTCACACTGGCAACTAGGTATCACTATATTTGTCTCCTTAACCATCTCTTCTTCCTTCTTCTATATGAAATTCCTAAAACATATGCAATTCGGATCCCTCCTTGGGAGGCCCCAGTTGGGATGGCTTTACCTTGGGGACCTCTCCATTGCTGCCCGGGGGCAGGCGCAGGATCCAGAAATTTCGGTTTTTCAGCAGGTTCTCCATGTTCTCCAGCCGCCTCTGCAGCAGCCCGTACTCCTGCAGCAGGGTCCCCAGCACGACCCACTTGCTCTCCAGGTGGTTTGCGAACTCCACGGCCGTCTTCTCGCAGTCCGCCAGCTTCTTCTCGGCCGTCCCCGTCCGCCCCTCCAGGGTCAGGAGCCGCATGGCCTGGGCCTCCAGTTTCCTCTCCACCGCTTGGACGGCAGCCCACACGGCCAAGCGGGTGATCTCCGCTGTAGGGAGTGGTGTGTCCTTCTGGGCTGCAGAAGAGATCTGGAAGGGAGTGTCTTTTTGGGAAACGGGGCTCTGAAGCAGGGGGTCCATGTCAGTCTCCGGAACTGTGGGGGAAAGGGTCAGGGGGTCTTTCTCGGGAACTTCAGGCGAGTGGAGTGGGGCTTCTTGGTGGGGGGTGGAGTGGGAGAGAAGGGATATTTCTTGTTCAGCAGCAGCTGGGGGTGGATACTGGGTCTCGTCTTGGGAAGTCAGGGGACCCTGGAGGTGAGTCTCTTGCTCAGAAGCGGCCGGATACAGGAGTGAGGGTCCCTTCTGGAGAACATGCGGCATTCGGCCAGAGGTCTCTAGCTTGGGAGTCTGGGGCAGGGAGCCTTGTCGGGGAATGGGGGGAGACGAAGAAGAAATCTCTTTGGGGGGAAGCACACGGGACTGGAACAGAGTTTCTCGGGGGATTCCAGCAGGGGCTTGACGCGGGGTTTCTTCTTGCAGAACATTGGGGAATGACAGAGGTGACGAGCGCTGGGTCTCCATGTCCAGCTGCTGGACCTGTGTTCAAGGAGACAAAGGACAGGAGTGAAGGCCACAGAATCCAGATGGCAAAGTAAATGCCAAAGATTGGCACCCACCGAAAAGGGTCGTGGGTTTCCTGGTAATAAGATACATCGCGTGGACACGAGTCTCTTCTTGAAAGCCTAGAGCTGATTTAGGTATTAACTATAAAACTGTTATTAACAACAAAGAAAAGGTGGCCACCTTCTGTGTTGGTAGAGCCGTCTCTTTCTTCACAACACACACCTCACAGGGACCACCCAGGACTAGGAGTGGACGAGAGGAAAAGATACCGGCCTCCGTTCTCGGTCCTGTTCCCGCTGACTGCTGCCGGCTCACCCGGCCTCTCTGTTCTCGGTGTCCTTGCCCACAACACAAAGACAGTATCTGACACACCTGCCACCTCACTGAGTTTGAGCACGGAGCATCAAAGAAGGTAAGACTTTGTAAACGGAAAGAGCAGAACTGTCAGTGCCGGGCACTGTTAGCGACCCCCAGACTCCCAGCAAGGTGGGAGGAGACCCCAGTGGGGCCAGGGCTATTAAAGGACTTCCCTCGATGATGGACTTGACACATCTGGCCCCACTGCTCCTGCTTGTGTCAGCAGGCAGTCCCTGTGCCCTCTGTCTTTTCCCTCACGTCCTCCACTAGCGAGGACACACGATCACCTTAAGTTTCCCCGACTCTGATAAAAGCTGAATTGTGGACTTATCGATATAATTTCTCCAAGCATGTCTATCCCAGGCTGACAGAGAGAGGAGAGACCCTGCCCGAGCCAGGCCAGGGGACAGCCGTTCAGCCCCTTGTAGGAGGGAGCCAAAGTCCCCGGGGCCGACGGTCCCCACTGCAGGAGGTGCGCCCCGGTGGTCTGAGCTCCTCCCTGTGGTTTGAGAGGCGGGGAGTAAGGAGCAAAGGCCTGGAGGGGCTCGAAAGGGAGCGGAAGTCAGCCACTCTGTGACTCCCGTCAAGCCTGGTGGGGAGGAGGGGGCTAAAACGGAAATAAAGACTGATTCCTTTGGGGATCTTCATTATTCACTCTCTCCCTGCTCCCCACCTCTGCCGCATTCATGTTGGGAGAATTCTTGTGTCACCAGAGGGGTGAAGCCGAGATCTTCTGAGTGGCCAGCTCTGGGTTTACTCAGCCCATCGGCAGCGCTATCGGAACCGAACAGAAGTTCTTCTATGACATGTCTGTCCATATTTGCTCATAATCTTCCTCCAGCGAACCTGCCGAAGGCCCCGTTGCTGGGCCATGTACGAGGGGTCTTTAAGGCAACTGGAACTCCTATTCTCTTCGCTTGAAAGGGAGCATATCCAGTCTGACACACAGTAGGCGCTCAGTGAGTGTCTGCTGAATGAACAGCACGAATGACTGCGTCGCGGGAACTAACAGCGTTGGGGCGCGGGATGACATTGCCTGGGTCATCTATCAGGGCCGCCTCAGCTAATCTGTATCTCCTACCGCTTTCCTTCCTTCATTTGCCCATTCATTCCCTTACGAGGGCCTTCACCGAGGCAGCACCGCACGTTCAAGCCAAGAATTGGAAACTGAAGGCCTGTGCGGGCGGAATGTTCTCGAGGTAGGAGGATCCAATAGTTGTGCAGCTAACCAGATGTGAGAGCTTATTAGTCAGATAACAGCTCACAGTTAGTCAGCATTTACGGTGCGCCCTGAACTGTGCTCCGTGTTTCAGAGGGCTCTCTCTCTCACGTCCTCAGGAAGCCCTGTGAAGCCGGGACTCTGAGAGCTGTTACCCACACTGAGCACAGGGAGGCGTGGAAGTTTGGAGAGGCTAACCCGCTCCAACCCGCTCGCCCAAGGTCACACCGCAGGTTGCCTCTGGGCCTCAGCTGTCAACGCAGGCAGCCGGTCAGGTTAAGTGTTCTGAATCCTTCCTGCCTCTAAAATTCAGAGAAGCCTGCAGATTAGACATAGACCATGGGAGGGTCTATGGTTGGGAAGGCCTTACCCATAAAGACATTTCAGGGACCCCTTTAAAACCTAATGAAAGTTGTGGATTTTCTCCCTCAAAAAACGAACAAAACAAGACCACATGTGGGCGCACACACACACAACTCTGCAAACACTTTCGAGGGGTTCACAGACCCCAAAACCTAGAGATTCATCAAGCTACGTCTCAACTTGTCACAGATGAGGGCAGACAGGCAGACAGGACAGCCCTCTGGGACGGGAGCCTCCGATGCCAGGGGGAAATGACCAGCATAACGGAACACAATAGGCACATTATGGCCCTGTCCTTGGAGGGGGGATTAGGGTATTTGCCTACAACTGATGGGAAGAAGGAAAAATCCCTGGGGGCCAAGTTAGTCTCCCGGAGTAATACAGGGGTTTAGCTAAAACAATGAAAAAACTAATTATAATAATAAAAAGCTCCAGTACAGTACCTAAAACCTAAAGCCAGCAGAGTAAGATACGGTTACCAACTAGTCTAATCAGAGCTCAAAGGAAAATACCATTTCTTTGCTATTACTAGACTGGCTCTCTCCACCTCCAGATTTGGAGGACTATAGAGGAATGAGGGGGGCCACAGGAACATACCCATCCTCTACTCCCAAATTAAAGCCCCTTGCTATAATGTCCTCCGTATCAGTAAACCTGTGGCTCAATTTTACCCTAAGCATAAAGAGAGAGATGGAGCTATAAATATAGTATCTAAGATTAATAAGCTTGCATTCTCAAACTGTTGCAGGCAGGGGGAGAATTCTAGACTATAGATCATAGGATTTAACCCACCCTCCCTACCTCCTGCATCCCAAGTGGATGGGGTCTGCAGGACTCATGTATATTAGCAGAAAAAATACATCACCATTCATACTGATTTATAAAAAAAGAAAGCCGTGCCATTTTCCTGAATGACCCAGTGTGGTCAACTCAGAATTATATACCATTCAAGGGCCCTGGAGACCGAAGCCCAGAGGTAGGCATTTTTAAATCTCCATTTTGCTTTATTTTTCCAATAGATGATTACTATTTTTATTGAACCGGGAGGCTCTTTAGAAAGCATATATCCCGACCCCCTCCACGCAACAGTAAACTGAGGCTCACAGGCGCTGACTCCCAGCAGCAATCCTGCTCTCCAGCACGGCCACTGCATCTCAAAGAGCAGGTCTGCGGGGAGATTTCAGGGCTGGTTTTTAAGAATGGCCCACTAAGCAGGACCATCGGCCCGAAACCCTTAGGAGCTCGCTCCCCAGACCCCATCCGTCTGGACACCCAAAATCTGGCACGGGGGGGGGGGGCTCCAGACGCAGAGGCTGGAGGCCCAGGCGCCGGAGCCCGAGGGTCACCTGCTCCCCACGACGCAACCGCTCAGCTGGGCGCTGCCCAGCCTCTCACCCCACCGTCACCTCCCCCCCGACGGGCCGCGTCCACCGCGCGCCGGGCCAGGCCCCTAACCCAGGGGAGGCCGCCACCAGCGCGGCCCCCTCCCCGTCCAGGCCCGCAGCCCGAGAAGGCTGGTATTTCTGGGAACGCGGGCACCGGGCCACGGAGGATTCGCTACGTGACCTTGGGGCAGGCCGGGCAGGTCGCCGGCAGGTGTCTGTGCCTCAGTGTCTCCGCTCTGCGAAATGGGGAGAGCCGCGTCAGCGCCGCGCTCCGGCCGCGGGAGGCTCGGCGGGGGCGAGCTCTGCGGAAAACGTGCGGCGGCAACCCCGACGGACGCAGCGCCCGATCCGCAGGGAGCGAGGCGCGCCGCCCCGGGCGCCCACCTCCGGGCCCGCGAGCGTGCCAGGCCCCGGCGTCCCCGCAGCCTCGCCCGGACGGCGGCCGGATCCCCGGCCCCGCTCCCACCCCGCAGCCCGCCCCCCCCCGCCGCCCCCGTTAAGGGGAGCGCGAGCCCGCCGCCCCCCCAACCCCCCACGTCGCGGCGTTTCTGTCCCTTACCGAGACCCCAGGCCGGGCCGCCGAGCCCGGGACGCGCAGGCCGTCCCCCGGGCCCCGAGTCCGCGCGTCCGTGCGCGCGCGGGCCGCCCTCACCGGAGCCGGGGCCGCCTCGGCCATGGCCGTGCGCTGTCCGGCCCGGCCCGGAGTCGCCGCCGCCGCCGCGCGGCCCCGCGCAGGCCGGCCCCCC